>SKCR01015827.1:0-115002 GCA_019454045.1 Zanthoxylum bungeanum
GGTGCTCCCAGAATGCATATAATAAGGAGCATCGTGAGCCTCATCCAAGATCTCCTACTTGAGCGTTCCAGTAGTGGTATCACCTCTATCACCAAAAAGTTATACATCCTGAACTCAATCTGAAGGTAGTAATCTCATTCCTTGCAATCTCTGCTCTCCATTTTCCATATTGGTCATTTCGCTCTGTTTTATGTTGAGTCTATCTAACAGTATGGGTCGAACCTTCATATGGACAAGAATACCTCGACTGTCGAACCGTCCAAAAGTCAAAAGTGTTAGGGTTGGTGCTCAGAGCGCCAATTCTCGGTTGTATTTCTTTATTAATACTACTGTAAAACGTTATTATTATGAATAATATATGCAGTTTCTATAATATAATGTATCTTTTAATATGGTAAAGACGTAATGACCTTAGAATGACTAGTCATGGTGCTGTTGCAAAAGCGTCGCAACTGACATTGAGTTGTATCATGACGTTGTCATTCTCAGACAGTTTCTGGTCAAGGTTTACACTACTTGGTCAGTATAGTAAACCCATTGAGACCGGTACATGTCGTATACTGGAATATATGATTCCAATGGTTTCTCAATGAACCATAAGTCTTGGAGACTTGTATAGACGTGTAGGTGTTTATAGCGGATAAAAACTGAACGAATCACCGAAGATTCTTAATGAATGGTACACCAACGTCAATAATAATCTTATCGGGTTAAGTAGCACTTGTGATTCTTCGACTTGAGATACCACTGTGGGCACATGAGACATCTTCCACACTTAGATGGCAGTCACGTCACCGATCTATTTAGATCATACCTCCGCCTGTTCGTTGGGTGTGGATAGATCCTCAGGGTGTCCTGTGTGTATCGAGATAGGATTAGTCAGTTCTGTGTATCAGAGCATAGGTAGTCCATATGATTAGCAATCAGATAAAAACCATGGGCCCGTGGTACAATTAGAAATTAGTTCTAAATGTTCTTTTTGAGATTTTTAATAGAATAGTCGACTGGATAATCCCTATAGAGATTTGACGTTTACATCTATATCTCTGGGATTTATCCGGATACCTGTGACGGAGGAATTATACATTTGCCATGACCTCGACCTGTATGATTCATGAGTTTATCCGTGATCGTCATAATTTACGGGTGGATAAATTATGGACACGAAATTGGATTTCGTGACGGATATGCCTGAATCTAGAGAGTCTCACTAATGAAACATACTCGTAGAGCACTAGGGCAACTTTTATAAATGATACTGATTATTTATAAAGTCGTTTAAAGGTTTAACGCAAAATACATGTGTAGGGACCCGATAGTCATTTCCTTAATTTTATGTATTTGCATTTAATGCTTGATTAATTCAAATACACATTAATTAATTGTCAAATTGAGATATTTGACTAATATCATTATTATATATGTATTTAATATTTAATGTAAATATTATACATATATTTAATATATTTGTATTTATTTAATTGTTAAATGATTAAATTAATTAAAGTATAGATATTTTTAAAGTTATGATATTTTATTAATGGCTTGAGTTGAAATTGTTGACTAACTTTAATTCATTAAATGGTTTGATGATTAAAGTTAACAAGTTGTAAAGTTAAAATTAATTGAAACAAAAAATAAATATCTTGATATTTTGTATACTATAATTTCGGCCAAGGGCCAAATGAAGAGAGTATATATTGTTTCTTTTATTTTTTCGGTTCCAACAACCAAAAACACTTTGTCAAAACTCCATTGAAGAAACAAAAGAAGCTAGAGAGAAAGATAAAGAAAAACAAGCAAAACTTGGAATTTTAGTAAGTTTTCTCAACTTACTATTAGAGAGGAAAATGTTCCTTATGTTCTAGGCTTCATGCTTATGATTTTCTCATGTTATTTTTTCTTTATTCTTTGTGTTTTTTTTGAATGGAAGTTTGATGATAGGGTTAAACATGTATAAAGAACATAGAATGCTTGTAAGGTGTTTATTAGTATTCTTTTTTAGTTTGAGAAACTTGTTGCTAATCTAGAGTTGTTGACCCACTCTTAAATGACCTATTTTGTTCTATAGTTGTTTCATTGTGATGAGGCTTGATTGTAATGGAAGAAACATAATTGAAGTATTGGATTTAACAAATTTGGTCTATTTTGTCCAATTTGAAGAAATTGAAAAATTAGGTTTTGAGACCACTTCCAAATTTGGGGCTTTTCATTTATATGGTGTATTTGGATGTGTATATGATACATATTAAATCTTATGTTGATTGGATTTCATTTGCATGTGTTTTGAACAATAGAAGTGCAAAATGCACTTTATTCCCCCTAATGAGGCTCTCGGCCTTGGTGGCCAAAAATTGGATTTTTGTTGCAAATTGTATTTTGACATTTGGGATATGTTAAATTCATATTAGTAATGATTTAGAATCCTTCAAAATTATTTTGAACAATTTCGGACTAAAATGAACAAAATACAAAGTATTGGGGTAATTCGGTAATTACAAAAAAAATTGATTTCTTGTGTAATATTTCATAATTTGATAATTGGACAATTAAATAAATAAGTTTATTTAATTGATCCGAGAAAAAGTTTTGAAATCGGAAAATTTTGATTTTCCACTATTCCGCTGCGTTACCGGATTTCATCCTTAAAACCCATACAAAATGGTATCAGAGCGAGTCTGATTCTAGGCCCCCTAATATGATTAGCCCTTTAATTCAATGTTTAATCATGTTTTCTTAACTTTATACATGCATGTTTTAATCTAATTTGATTAGATTTATGGTGAATGACACTTAGCGGAAAATCCCTAATTAATAAGTTTAAATGTAATTATGTATTTGATGTATATTATGTGGTCCGTCTTGTCAATACGGTTTATAAATATTTCTCCGTGACTACATCTGAGACCGTGCCTCTGCTGTGAGGGTGTAGCCGATAGAGATTTATTTATACCGGATGTATATCAGATACTAGATAAATTCAAGCGAAAACGGAATCATGAACGTGCCATAGCTGTCAGGATTACGCAAGTAACTTGAGTTTATCATTGACAAGTTTAACCTTGGTACGTCTCCTTGTGGGCCTGCCTTAGCAGCGACAATGAGAAACGACCAGTACCGGAAACCCAGGATTCACTAGTGAGTGATTGACAAATGAGTTGTCTACCTGATGAATATACGTAGGCGAGACCGTGCCTCTGCTGTGAGCTGAAATATATTCACGGGATCCACTTTTCACTATTTGTATTTAATTTAATTATTAAATCTTTTATTCTGTTTGGGGATTACAATATTGCATGATTTAGTGGGGGGCATTTTAGATTAAAAATCCATGATCTAGTTTATGCTTATGATATATTATATGAAACTGCTTAATTTTCTGCTAACCGTTTTTCGTGATCTATATGATAGATTTGCGATGGCGGCACCATCCACTAATCAGTTTGCACGTATGCTTGATGCAAACAAACTTAAAGGCGCTGATAACTTCGCCGATTGGGAATTGGATTTGAGGATTGTCCTCGATTCCGAGAAGTTGGGATATGTTCTTGAGGGTCCACTGCCCCTTCCTGTGGCGGAGGACGCTACACCGGAAGAACACGAAGTCTTCCAAGCTTGGAAGGATGATGATTTAAAGGTTAAATCATACATCTTAAGTTCGCTTTCACTGGGACTCAAGAAACAGTATTATGGCATGTCAGATGCTTATACTATGATGACACGATTAAGACAATTGTTTGAGAACCAAGAACAAGTTGTTGTTCATAAGGTCGCAATGGAACTGTTCCATGCGCTATTGGATGAGGGGCAAGCTGTTAGCCCACATGTTCTTCAGATGATCGATTTGATTGATCAATTAAGGCAACATAATCTCATTCTGAATGACATTCTCGGTAAGAGTGTCATTCTTGGTTCGCTCTCAGCTTCTTATCGCCAGTTTGTGATGTACTTCAACATGAACGGGATTATTTGCACCTACCAAGAGCTGCATAGGATGTTGCTCACGGTGGAAGAGGACCTCAAGAAGGGAGTACCGACTCGCCCTCCGAGACCTACTTCTCTACCTGCTTCTTCCCAGACTTGGTCAAAGGGAAAGAAGAAGAAAGTGAAGAAGAAGAAGGGTCTTGGTCCTCAACCACAGGCAAAGATAGCAAAGCCCAAGAGGGCTTCTGAAGACAAGTGCCATCACTGTAGCAAGGTCGGGCACTGGAAAAGGAATTGTCCTGACTACATTGCCCAGCTAAGGAGGGAGAGAGCATCTACATCAGGTACATTTATTTTTCCAGTTATTGATTTATCTTTGGCTTGTGAAGCCGTTACATCCAACTGGATTTTAGATTCTGCTTGTCCCATTCACATTTGCAATTCGTTGCAGGTGCTGAAGGAAAGTAGAAGACTGAAGCCTGGAGAGATGCAGTTGCGATTCGGGAGTGGAGACTCTCTGGATGTAGTTGTAGTGGGAGTATGCGAGATCTCATTGCCGAATGGGACACTTTTGTTAAATGACTGTCATTTTGTATCAGGATGTGTAGATAATATTATATCACTTTTTGTATTGGATACAGAAGGCTTTCATATTAATATTAAGAACTGTTCTTTGTATTTATATGATAAAAGTAATATTCAGATCCTTTCTTGTCCAAACCAGCATGGTCATTATACATTGCAAACTTCAAAAGATATTTTAAATACTGGAGTTAATAAATGTAGTTTACCTGTAATTAATAATACTGAACTTTGGCATATGCGACTAGGTCATATAGGCGTTAAACGCCTTACCCAATTGGTTAGGAATGGTTTGATACCAGATCTCACCATAGAATCCTATCCAACTTGTGAATCGTGTATTCAGGGTAAGATGACCAAAGCCCCATTTTATGGTGTTGGACACCGCGCCACTAACTTACTGGAACTCGTACATTCTGATGTATGTGGTCCACTAAGTCAGACTGCTCACAGTGGTTATTAGTACTTCGTTACCTTTACCGATGATCTGTCACGGTACAGTTATGTCTATTTGATGCGACATAAACTGGAAACCTTTGAAAAGTTCAAAGAGTTCCGAAATGAAGTAGAAAAACAACTGGTCAATATATTAAATGCATTCGATCCGATCGATACAGCGAATATATGAGCAGTGAGTTCATGGATTATATGAAGGAGAATGGGATTCTCTCGCTAAATATACTCCTCCAGGTACTCCACAGCACAATGGAGTGTCAGAGAGGAGAAATCAGACTTTATTGGATATGGTCCGATCGATATTGAGTTTCACAGATTTGCCCTATTATTTATGGGGTTACTCTTTTTTAACAGCTGCACATCTTTTGAATAAGATTCCTTCAAAAGTTGTTTCTACGACACCGTATGAGATATGGTTCGGTAGGAGACCAAATCTTAGTTACATTAAGGTTTGGGGTTGTCCTACTTATGTCAGGGTGACTCAGCAAGATAAGCTTTCGCCTCGAAAGCAAAAGTTTAGGTTTGTCGGATATCCTTCGAATACGAGGGGATATATGTTCTATGATACTGAGCATCGAAATGTGTTTGTAGCTCGCTTCGTAAAATTTCTAGAAGTAGAATTTTTGTCAGAAGGTGGTAATCATAGACAAGTTGAACTTGATGAAGTCCAACCTGAAAACAACGAACCAACGGAGGAACCTAAAGTTCAAGTAGATGAAGGACCTTCAAAATACACACTCCGTAGGTCAGAAAGAGTATCTAGACCTCCTGAACGCTTGTATTTGAAACAAGAAAAGAGTCTAGATGTTCTCTTAGTTGAAGAGACTGATCCTTTCACCTATAGAGAATCGATATTGGACATCGACTCCGTGAAATGGCAAAGTGCCATGAAATCCGAGTTAGACTCAATGCATGAGAATCAAGTTTGGGACTTGGTTCCGCTTCCAGAAGGAATTGTTCCTATCGGTTGTAAATGGGTTTACAAGAGGAAGCGTGGGCCTGATGGTAAGGTTGAAACTTACAAGGCCCGACTGGTAGCAAAAGGTTACACGCAGCGACCTGGCGTCGACTACGATGAAACTTTTTCACCAGTAGCAATGCTTAAGTCTATTCGGATTTTGCTTTCTATAGCTGCGTATCATGACTACGAGATTTGGCAAATGGATGTCAAAACGGCTTTTCTAAATGGATTTCTTGATGAAGAAATCTATATGGAACAGCCGGAAGGTTTTGTGTCTAGCGAAAACTCGGGTATGGTATGTAAGCTTAAGAAGTCCTTTATGGACTTAAAACAAGCTTCACGAAGTTGGAATCTTCGATTCGATGAGATTATTAGAGTCTGGGTTTTCTCAAGAATTCGGAAGAATCCTGTGTGTATCAGAAGGCCAGTGGGAGCATGGTCATATTTTTAGTCCTATATGTTGATGACATCTAATCATTGGGAATGATTTAGGTATGTTACAAAGCGTCAAAGCGTACCTCTGTAAAAATTTCTCCATGAAGGACCTAGGAGAAGCTCCTTATGTTTTAGGGATAAAACTCTATAGAGATAGACAAAGAAGGCTGATTGGGTTATCCCAATCAACGTACATAGATAAGATCTTGGAACGGTATAATTTTGGTAACTGTAAGACAACAAACATACCGTTCAGACATGAGATTCATCTTTCAAAGAAGATGAGTCCACAAACAGAAGATGAGAAGGTTAGAATGTCTAACCAACCTTATGCTTCGTGTTTGGGTAGCATAATGTATGTCATGTTATGTACAAGGCCTGATACCAGTTTTGCTGTTAGCGTAACTAGCAGATATCTGTCCAATCCAGGTATGACCATTGGATGGCCATTAAACATATCCTCAAGTATCTTAAAGGTACTAAGGATAAGTTAATAATTTATGGAGGAAACGAACTGCAAGTTAACGGGTATACTGATTTCGATTTCCAATCGGATCCCGATGATAGAAAGTCTACATCTGGATTCGTATTTACCCTTAACGGAGGAGCAGTTTGTTGGAAGACTTCCAAACGGGGATCAACAGCAGATTCCACCACTGAGGCGGAATATATTGCAGCTTTTGAAGCTGCAAAATAGGCTGTGTGGATAAAGAACTTTATCACATAATAGAGAGTTATCCCAAGTATCGAGAATGCGATTCCGTTATACTGTGATAATATTGGAGCCATTGCGCAAGCAAAGGAACCGAGGGCGCATCAGAAGTCGAAGCATGTGGAACGCAAGTACCACATCATTCGAGAGATTGTGCCGCGAGGGGATATTATCGTGTGCAAGGTACCGAGTGAAGATAATGTAGCAGACCCGCTGACGAAGGCCATACCTACGAATTTGTTTGATAAACACGTAGAGTCGATGGGTATTAGATACAATCGTTATTGGCACTAGAGCAAATGTGAGTTATTTTTTAGGGTTGGTGCTCAGAGCGTCAATTCCCGGTTGTATTTCTTTATGAATACTACTGTAAAACGTTATTATTATGAATAATATATGCAGTTTCTATAATATAATGTATCTTTTAATATGGTAGAGACGTAATGACCTAAGAATGACTAGTCATGGTGTTGTTGCAAAAGCGTCGCAACTGACATTGAGTTGTATCATGACGTTGTCATTCTCAGACAGTTTCTGGTCAAGGATTACACTACTTGGTCAGTATAGTAAACCCGTTGAGACCGGTACATGTCGTATACTGGAATATATGATTCCAATGATTTCTCAATGAACCATAAGTCTTGGAGACTAGTATAGACGTGTAGGTGTTTATAGCGGATAAACACTGAACGATTCACCGAAGATTCTTAATGGATGGTACACCAACGTCAATAAGAATCTTATCGGGTTGAGTAGCACTTGTGATTCTTCGACTTGAGATACCACTGTGGGCGCATGAGACATCTTCCACACTTAGATGGCAGTCACGTCACCGATCTATTTAGATCATACCTCCGCCTGTTCGTTGGGTGTAGATAGATCCTCAGGGTGTCATGTGTGTATCGAGATAGGATCAGTTAGTTCTGTGTATCAGAGCATAGGTAGTCCATATGATTAGCAATCAGATAAAAACCATGGCCCGTGGTACAATTTAGAATTAGTTCTAAATGTTCTTTTTGAGATGCTAATAGAATAGTCGACTGGATAATCCCTATAGAGATTTGACGTTTACATCTATATCTCTGGGATTTATCCGGATACCTATGACGGAGAATTTATACATTTTCCATGACCTCGACCTGTATGATTCAGCGAGTTTATCTGTGATCGTCATAATTTACGGGTGGATAAATTATCGACACGAAATTGGATTTCGTGACGAATATGCCTGAATCTAGAGAGTCTCACTAATGAAACATACTCGTAGAGCACTAGGGAAACATTTATAAATGATACTGATTATTTATAAAGTCGTTTAAAGGTTTAAAGCAAAATACATGTGTAGGGATCCGATAGTCATTTCCTTAATTTTTGTGTATTTGCATTTAATGCTTGATTAATTCAAATACACGTTAATTAATTATCAAATTGAGATATTTGACTAATATCATAATTATATATATGTATTTAATATTTAATGTAAATATTATACATATATTTAATATATTGTATTTAATTAATTAATTAATTAATTAATTGTTAAATGATTAAATTATTAAAGTATAGATATTTTTAAAGTTATGATATTTTTATTATGGCTTGAGCTGCAATTGTTGACTAACATTATTCATTAAATGGTTTGATGATTAAAGTTAACAAGTTGTAAAGTTAAAATTAATCGAAACAAAAAATAAATATCTTGATATTTTGTATACTATAATTTCGGCCAAGGGCCAAATGAAGAGAGTATATATTGTTTCTTTTATTTTAGGGTTCCAACAACCAAAAAAACTTTGTCAAAACTCCATTGAAGAAACAAAATAAGCTAGAGAGAAAGATAAAGAAAAACAAGCAAAACTTGGAATTTTAGTAAGTTTTCTCAACTTACTATTAAAGAGGAAAATGTTCCTTATGTTCTAGGCTTCATGTTATGATTTTCTTTATTCTTTTTGTTTTTGTTGAATGGAAGTTTGATGATAGGGTTAAACATGTATAAAGAACATAGAATGCTTGTAAGGTGTTTACTAGTATTCTTTTGTTAGTTTGAGAAACTTGTTGCTAATCTAGAGTTGTTGACCCACTCTTAATGACCTAGTTTTGTTCTATAGTTGTTTCATTGTGATGAGGCTTGATTGTAATGGAAGAAACATAATTGAAGTATTGGATTTTAATAAATTTGGTCTAATTTGTCCAATTTGAAGAAATTGAAAAATTAGGTTTTGAGACCACTTCAAATTTGGGGCTTTTCTTTATATGGTGTATTTGGATGTGTATATGATACACATTAAATCTTATGTTGATTGGATTTCATTTGCATGTGTTTTGAACAATGGAAGTGCAAAATGCACTTTATTCCCCCTAATGAGGCTCTCGGCCTTGGTCGCCAAAAATTGGATTTTTTTTGCAAATTGTATTTTGACATTTGGGATATGTTAAATTCGTATTAGTAATGATTTATAATCATTAAAAATTATTTTGAACAATTTCGGACTAAAATAAACAAAATATAAGTATAGGGGTAATTCGGTAATTACACAAAAATTTGATTTCTTGTGTAATATTTCATAATTTGATAATTGGAAAATAAATAAATAAGTTTATTTAATTGATCCAAGAAAAAGTTTTGAAATCGGAAAATTTTGATTTTCCACTATCCCGCTGCGTTACCGGATTTCCGCCTTAAAACCCCTACAAAAAGTACCATTGTCATCTCCTCGAACATTCTTTGTCTAGCTCTCAAAAATTAACCCATATTCTTCCTACTCGGTGCATCCGTAAGTACATTGACCTTTCTTGGATGCTAATCAATAGTACAATCATAGTCATTTTGAAACTCCATCCAACGTCTCTATCTCAAAATTCAGCTATTTCTGAGTGGGAAAATATTTCAGACTCTTATGATCATTATAAATCTCACACTTGCCACCATATAATAATGCCTCCATTTTTTTTTCACCTGTGCCACAACTTACTAACCAGCTGTCCCATCTCTTAAAGAAAAAGGCTCCACCTAGGGTCTTGTACAAACAACAACTGTAAAGAGTTGAAAGCAGATCACGCAGAATCCATCCCCTCCTAAAATTTCCCACTACTAAAAAGAGGATTTGCAGGTCCCTCATATTTCTGCTTTACATCTTGTCACCGCGATAATTGTTATCATTTCCATTCAGGCATAGATACTGTGAAAATGTCTTTTCATAAAGAAATTATTGATATCTCTCCCTATAAAGAGATGCTTAAGTTCTTAGTGAGTACTCAAAACTTCTTCCATGGCATCCTCCTCTGTCAATCCTAACCCATGTTCCAAGTCTTCTAGAACTAAGGTGATATACCAAAAATTTTGTAAATGGCCAGTCACAGATCAAGCAGTCGTAGATTCTAAATATGTTCGAGACCTTTGGAAAGATATTTACGATTGTCTCAATGAAACTCCATCCGCTCTATTGCCCAAAGAGATTGCAATGGATATCGTGGAAAGAGTTCCTACAAACTTCATGAGGTGGTGTTTCATTCTTAGAACCATTTGGAATGGAAAAACAAATGGTTTAATCCAATACAGAAATAATTATGTGATTGTTCACTGTGGATATCACATATACCATTCCACAGTTTTCATCAACAGTCATGATTTCTTCAACCATAGCCAGTGGATTCTTGGCACTTTGTTTGAACTCGGTTTCCTAAATTGATTTATTATTGGACCAAGTCCAATTCATCCCAACAATCCTGGTATCTCAGAAGCCAACCTTAGTGAGCTTCCTCCCTCAATCAGTAATATTTTATATCGATGGTATAAACGCCACAAAAGTATTATTGTCTGGATCGAAACCATTATTCCAGAATGGTTGGATGACTATTAGCTCGTTTACCACCCAATTCATCTTATTAGAATCATACCATCGCGCCAGCTCACTGATTGGAGACTCTCTTATTGGCCATCTAGACCGAAGCTTATAGCTTACTATGGATATGATGATATCTTCCCAGAAGAGATTACTTTACATCATTCCTATGATCTTAGAGCTCTCTCCGCAGACTCAGTCCGCCTAAATCTAGAAAGCAATACCGTTGATAAAGCCTGGCAACTCTTCACTGCTATTGAAGAGTCATCTAGAAGTATCGTCAATGGCTACAATAAAATCAAGTTTCCTGACAATCTCGAAATCCAAATCATCGACGATCTCATTCCCATGTCTGTACGTGCGAAACGTCAATGGGAAGATCATCAACTCGAAGATGATCTCGTCCTTGCAACGCAGCCAAGTTGTTATATTCCGTAATGTGATCTTAACTATTATATTTTATTATTTTGTTAGCATTATTGTCTATGTTTCCTTTTACATGAGTGTCAACTAAGTCTTCCTCATTCCTTCTCGAAAGCCAAGGTTCTAATGTATTCGACCTACTGGCCCATGTCTATGTTATAACTGCGTAAGGAGGTTCATATTAAGTACAACCGTAGAAATCACGTCAAGTGCAGCTACATGAATAACGGTGGGGGCAACTATCGAAACTACTGGAGGTATAGATCTAGAACCCTCGTTACCCTCAACAATCGGCGGAACACCAAATAAAGCTATATCAAATTCATGATCTATCGACTAAGTGTGAGGTCTCTCTATAATATTACTCGACATTCTCACGCATCGTCAAACTATCTCTCTCCCACGTTGAGTACCAGTACCATGGCCACATCCAAACATTTTCCTACGGACACAAAACTACCATTTTAATATCCTTATCTAATGTAATGTGTATACAGAACCTAAAACCCTAGGCTTTGATACCAAATATGTCACGACCCCCTCCCTAGAGCAAGCCCAACCCTAAAAAGGGGTTCGCGGACTTCTTTAGCTTGAGCATTCTATATGTCATACTAATCAAATAAATATGTACAAATATTACATCATAAATTACAAATCTCTAAATTATACACCAATTACATGGTTTACAACACAAGTCTTAAAAATATGCAAAAGATGACTTAAATGTCTGAACCGACCCGTATAACATTTGTGGCACGTGGATCAAATTCTAGTACTGCTGCTGCTGCTGCTTGCGAACTATCTGGAATATTTGGGAAAAATAGAGTGAGCTTAAAGATCTCAGCAAGTAAAGCACTCATACTTTCAACATAACCTCACCAACAAAATATGGATATATATAAGTATATATATAATATAATAAATGGAAATTACATATACTACAATATCATCTCAAATAATCATCCGACAACAATACGAACATCCATCAAACATGGTTGCTAATTCAGGTCCAGTATAATAGTGGATAGAAACCAATGGGAGAGTCTCTCTCATGCTCCCAAGGTTTTCCACCATATCATCTCACAAAATATGTGTGAGTGGGCTGAAACTAATGGGAGAGTCCCTCTCTTACCCCCAATATTTTTCACCATATTATCTCGTAAAATATCTCATCTCATCTCCGGCCACTATTATACAAAATCCGGCAGGATAACATAACAGCACACATCATCCAATACAATCACATCTCATATTCAATCCATCAATCTCATCTCAACAATCATGAATTGATAATTCTCATGCTTCCAATAACTCAATATAATATCTCCATAATTTTATATATATATAATATATATATATATATATATATATATATATATATATACTTTCACAATAACTATCAATCAACAAATAATTATTTTAAGGGAATCATTGTGCATTGTACTTACCTTTATCCACGTAAAAGTCCTTAATATGTCTATATCCTCGCTAAGAATCTGAAAAATAAAAAATTATGATCAGGTTCTTCAATTTTTCCAAAATTATGATTTTACCCCTAAACTTTCTAAATTTTCATTTTAGCCCCTAAACTTTTCTAATAGGTCCATATAGTCCTAAAACTCTCAAATATAACTTATTAACCCCTGAAATCAAAATTTACAGAATTATCCTCTTAATCATGCAAATATACAATTAAATCCAAAACTTTCAAATTCTATCATTTACACCCCCAAAACGGTAATAATCACATACCGAGCTCCAACGACCTCTAAATCCCACAACGAAGGAGCCACTGGTCAGAAAACGTCTCAAGGATCATGATGATGGTGGTGGTAGGGGCTGAAATACGGCATTTACCAACGATCGGTTAAACATCGATAACTACCGTATTTTGCTTGTTTCTCAACAACCAAAGGTCCAATTTGGGAAAATGAAGTTTCCAACTCGCGTATCTCGACAGGGGGAAAATTCGGGTCCGGGAGGTGTCATTATGCATGGCGGCGCGTGGAGCGCGTGGCAACGACAGCAGGCGACAAGTGGGGCCTGTGCGGGCGCGTGGATGGGAATCACGGCGGCGGTCCGGCGGCATTGGATTCGTCTCGTCGAGGGGATTCTTCAAATGTGGTCGCTTGCCGGAAATGGAGATCGGACGACATCAAAAAGTCCCTTTCTTTCTTTGTCCATAAATTTTTCTCTCTCTAGGAATACTCCCTAAATTACTCTCGATTTCTCTCTCTAAAAACTCATAGAATTGCTCTCATTGCTCTCTGGAATTTAGTCTTCAGCACTCACCCTTCACTCTCCCCTTGGTATGTAACAAAATGAAAGAATGATTTAAGTGTTTAATTAAATAAAAGGTTTGAAGTTAGTGGTAGGTCAAGGGTGGGTGTGTGTGTTTTTGGTTGTTTTTGGGATAAATAAACATGATCATTAATGATAATTACTTAGTGGGGTGTGTTAGGTTTGATAATAATTGATATGATTAAAAACAATACAAGGTATTACAATGGCCATCTCACCTATGGGTATTAAATAGTTCAGTTGATAAAATCTACTTACTGGAAAAAAAAAAGGTTTAGAGTTCGAACCCCGCTCACATGACTAGTGGAATAAGAATTGGATTGTCATCAAATTATAACTAAAAATAATGTGGTCACACCAGCTCTCTATAGGGGATTTTAGAAAGGCTTTCCATCCTTTTTCTTAGTTTTCTTTTTAATTGTGTTGCTTTGGCAAGTTACTGGTTTAAATGTTGCCAAGGATGATGATGAGAGTTACACATTGATTGCAAGTTTTCTGGGTTGGTTCATTTATCAGTGGCCTGGAGGTAATTATCAAAATTTATGTATATAAAAAGAGTGAGATTTAAGGTATGTACTGCTTCAAATTAAATCAGTTAGATTTAAAATGTTGAAATGTGAACATTTCTATTAAATGTGCTAAAATCTTGAAATTGTAATAGTTCTATAGGAGGTTTATAACAAATGTATATTTGACTTTAAATGTAGAATCATTTTCACCAATTCATTATTTGCAAGCGATAGGTAGCCATCTTGTTTTTTCTATTCATTGATCTAAAGAAAATTTTATGGTCTCTTTGGTGTGCACTTCTACTATTTAAATGTGTAAATTAAATTCTTAAAATTTGTAAGCCAGTGGTCAAAGGTGACAAATAATCTTGTTGTGTCACAGGAATATTTTGGTTCGCCCACAAAATTTACAAAAGTTTTAGCATGTGAAAAGAGTAAATGCATAGCACCACTGCTGTGTCGACGTCCTGTAGCTTTATCTCAATTTTAATATTCCTCAGATGCTATCAGATAAGAAGCAAAAATGTAAAGTGTCTTTTGAAATGCTTCGAGACTTGTCACCTTAATAACCGAGTAAATGATGGGATTATAATTAAGTAATGATATCTCTTCGTGTTTTGGGTGGACTTGTAATTTACGCAATGATAAAAGATTCTGACTTAGCCAGTCTTATCCATGTTTTTCATACAGAAGCCGGGTTCTTCAATCTAAACACGACCTTCCATGATAATATGGAACAAAAAATTAAATTCAAATTAACATTTTTAAGTAACTTTGGTGGAATGGTGGGAGCTTTTATCAATTCAAAAAAACAGCAAGTGATAGTTAGGATGTAGAGAACCTTACCATTTTTGAAATGTAAAGTGCTAAAACAATACAGTTTAAAATATGCATGTTCTTGTATTCTATTGCCGTTGTAGTGCCTCCGAAACTTGATACAGTTAGTAAAATTATAATTTAATAAGGATCGACTTAATATATTTATTGAATCCAAATTAGACAAAGTTTGTTATCCTCTCTTTTATTTTTACCTCAGAAAAATCTACACCATTGATTTGTTTTAGAACTGTAAGATGTATATTTACTCTCAAATTATATAAATACTGCTATGGTGAATGAATTTATTCAAGCTCGTTCTGCGACTGTATTGCTGTTATCATTTTTAAGTACTGGGGCTAGGTGGAAAATACTTCCCTTCTGTGAATTTCAGAAGTTAACGTGTTTGTGAAGGGGCACCCCACAAGTTATAAACACGGCGGCATATATCTTTAAAAGCTTACGAAAATTATTTATTGAGAGATTCAACTGAAGTTGATTAATATCACAATAATACTTGGATATAGAATCCCTAGAAGCGCTTTTATAAAAGCTTCATACAGGACTGCATAAATAGACAACTAACACGGTTACATATTAAGCAAACCAGTAGGGTTACAGACCTCTTATTCAACTATATAATACACACATATATTAGGATACAAGTAAGATTACGGACCTTAATTTTATTATAACTAACAAGTACACGAGTACATAAAATGCAAAATGATCTACTTAATGGTGTATCCAAGCTTGCTAGCGTATATTACCAGAGCCTCCAATTCGCTCCAGTCGATGAATCCGTCTTTGTTCCCATCGGCACAGCGCATTCCACCATTAGCCCGTAAACCGGGGAACCAGGCGCCCAGATCTTTGAAGGCATTTCTCAACTCTTGCTTAGAGAGGAGACCATCATTGTTGATATCGTGATTCTTGAAAATCTTCTTAAGCTGGTCCTCATATAGAGGCGCCTCTGCAACCTTTGAGCCCCATATAGACACACCCATATATATATATGCTGCTTACAAGACTTGACCAAAATACACTATGTTTATTAATATTCATATGGGAAGAAACCTGGGTTTATATAGACTCTCTTGAATCGTGTTTGTACAACTCCACCATTTATATGATATTATTCCCAAATATAAATGGACCACCACATGACCCGTTGAGGGAAATTAAAGTATTCAAGCCAAACGGCTGAGATTGATCCATGTTGAATTAAGTTGTGTTAAATTTTTTATACTATTTTATCATGTATTCGTATATTAATAATAATAAATAGATAAGATTCAATTATATATAAATTCTTATTGAATAACTAACCATAACAAATACAAATCTGATATCATCACGAATCCAAAGAAATTGCAAGTGGATTATTCTCAAATATATTATTCTACTAATACTAGGATATGGGGTCCATTTCAAATTAAATTATAGTTCCTATTGTCTTTCAGGATAACAAGTAGCTAGGGTGCCCACTGGAAAAGATAAGATCATTATTTATCATTGGTTTTATCCGATTACTGTACATTGCCTGAGAAGTGTAATTGTCTAAACGATATGGTTTTATGAGATTATTGTACATTGCCTGAGGAGTTTGATTCGTGTAAACTTTACGGTTAAGGGTGATTGCAAATATATCTTAATTATTAAAAATATAATGTCATACTGGATTAAAATGATGATTCACCATGACATCACGAGAAAAAAATAAGCTCTTTAGCGTCGAAATATATCGACGTTAAAATTAAGAAATTGGACGCTAAGAGTAATTTGCGTCGAATATGTATATTCGACGACAAAATATGGATGAGAAAGACAATTGGCGTCGAAATATAACATTTCGACACCAAACCTCGGATTTGGCGTCCAAATTTTTTCGACGAAAAAGAATATTTTTCGACGCTACAATACAAATTTGACGACGAAAATATTCGACGCTAAAAGTTCTATTTTAGCGTCGAAAATTTTCGACGCTAAAATCAATAAAATTATTTCTAAGTAAATAGTATTTTATTACTTTTAGCGTCGAAAAATTCGACGCTAAAAGTAAATTTTTTTTATCATTTTACACACTTTTGCTCTGAAATATTCAATTTAGTATTTTAAAAAATATTATTATTTCCAAAAAAATTACCGAATAATAGTAAAATTATTTTTACTCTAATAATTAATTTGTTATTATAAAGAAAATTTATTAATAAAATAAATACATAGTCTATTAAAACTATCTGTTATGAATGTTTATACAAATGAAAATAAAATTTATTGCTGCTGTGATGGGGGGCGCTCGAGCCCGATTCACTCCGGTTGAGTGAGGCCTCCAACATCTCCCGGAAAACCCTTATCTGCTGGTCGAACTCATGCATCTTCCTTTCGTGGTCCACCTTGACCTGCAATAGCATCTCCTGAGTCTTCTTCAACTCGTCTTCGGTATTTTCAAACCGGTTCTTGGTGTTGGCTAGCTCCTCTTGAAGGCACGAATCAGCTTGAGAAGAAACAGTAGTGCGCCCAGATGACGTCGGCTTCTTACGAGTGCCAAGGCCTGTTAGGGTTTTGGGTGATGGGCTCGGCAGAAGCGCGGTTCGAGCGAAATCGTAATTTAAAATTTTTTCAAATTACCGAATAAATTATTCAATATCTAATATGAATAATTTATTCATATTTCACCTAAACATATTTATTCAATATCAAATATCAACATAAATACAATAGAAACTTCGTGAAACTTTTACGAAAACCGTTTTTCCGCAAAATGACGTAAAACACGTTTTCGACTGAACCGACCACCCGACACTTATAGGGACTGCCCAGGTCAGTCCCAATAGTGTCAAGGCAATTCATGGGCTGCCTGAACAGTGACAGATTCACTGTTTGGGCAGCCGTCACCCGGTTGACTCAACAGTCACCCGATAACGCCGTTTTTGGCCGTTTTCTCTTATTTCAACTTGGAAACACTTTCCGGCAATTGTTCCTGTATGGGTTTTGTGGCGAAAAATCGGTAACGCAGCGGAATAGTGGAAAATCGAAATTTTCCAATTTCAAAATTTTTCTTGGATCAATTAAATAAACTTATTTATTTAATTATCCAATTATAAAATTCTGAAAAAATACACAAGAAATCATATTTATTGGTAATTACCGAATTGCCCCACAACTTTACAAATTGATCATTTTAGTCTTAAAATTGTCAAATACAATTTTGGATGATTCTAAATCATTTCTAAAATGATTTTTAAAACAAGTCCAACTCATCAAAATCAGATTGCAACAAAATCCCAAGCTTTTTTCAAATTGCCGAGAGCACCCAAAATTTTCGGGTAATTGCATTTTGGACCTTTTGTGTTCTAAACATGCCAAGATCAAATCCAATCAACCCAAAATTTTACATGCATCATATACACTCCATAATACATCACATATATGAAAAGCCCCAAATTTGGAAGGGCTTAAGAACCCAAAATTTAAAATTTCATCAAATTGACCAATATTACCAAATCTTTAAAATCCAACACTTTAATTCATTCTTTACCACACCAAACAAGTCTCACCACTTTGAAATAACTCTAGACAATTCTAGGTCACCAAGGAGTGGCTGAACAACTCTAGAATGGCAACATGATTATCAAATAATCAAAAGTAAGCATTTGAAACCATTTCAAGCTTACTTACATGCATACATCTTTCATTCAAGTTTACAACCAATTAAAGACAAACTATAAGAGTAGAGATAACATCAAAGCATCACAAATTGAAGTAAGCATGTTAGAAACATTTTTCATGTTGAAGACTTTAAAGAAAAATTTACAAATAAAAAAGATTTCCAAGCTTTTTCCTTTTTGCTTCAAACTTTTCTCTCAGCTTATTTTGTGTTATTTTTGTGTCTAATGAACTTATAAAACCCTAAAAAATGAAAAAAAATAATTTATAGTTCACAAAAATAGCCCTTGGCCGAATTTGAAGCTATATAAAATATCTAGATATTTTTAATTTTGTTTCATTAAAGCTTTATCAACTTGTTTTGTAAATCATTACACCTTTAATGAATTATTCAACAAGTCAACAAAAGCAACTAAAGTCATTTAATAAAATATCAAAACTTAAGATATTTATATTTTTAATTAATTTAATTATTTAACAATTAAATAATTAAATAATTATTTAAATACAAATATATTAAATATATGTATTATATTTACATTAAATATCAAATACATATATATTTATGATATTAGTCAAATATCTCAATTTGACAATTAATTAATGTATATTTGATAAAATCTATCATTAAATGCAAATACATAAAAATTAAGAAATGCTATTATGTCCCTTCACATGTATTCTTCGTTTAACCTTTAAACGACTTATAAATAATCAGTATTATTTATAAAAATCACCATAGTGCTCTACGAGTATATTTCATTAGTGAAACTCTCTAGATTAAGGCATATTCGTCACGAAATCCAATTTCGTGTCCATAATTTATCCACCAGTAAATTATGACGACCACAGATAAACTCGCTGAATCATACAAGTCAAGGTCATGGCAAATGTATAATTCCTCCGTCACAGATATCCGGAGATATCCCAGAGATATAGATATAAATGTCAAATCTCTATAGGGACTATCCCGTCGATGTCTCTATTAGCAATCTTTAAAAGAACACTTAGAACTCACTTCTAAAGTGTACCACGGGCCCATAGGTTTTTATCTGATTGCTAATCATAAATGGACTACCTATGCTCTGTACACAGAACTGACAGATCCTATCTCGACACACACAGGACACCCTGAGGATCTATCCACACCCAACGAACAGGTGGAGTTCTGATCTAAATAGATCGGTGATGTGACTGTCATTTAAGTGTGGAGGATGTCTCATGTGCCCACAGTGGTATCTCAAGTCGAAGAATCATAAATGCTACTCAACCCGAGAAGATTCTTATTGACGTTGGTGTACCATCCATTAAGAATCTTCGGTGAGTCATTCAGTGTTTATCCGCTATAAACACCTACACGTCTATACGAGTCCCCAAGACTCATGGTTCATTGAGAAACCATTGGAATAATATATTCCAGTATACGACATGTACCGGTCTCAACGGGTTTACTTTACTGACCAAGTAGTGTAAACCTTTACCAGGAACTTTCTGAGAATGACAACGTCATGATACAACTCAATGTCAGTTGTGACACTTTTACAACAGTATCATGACTAATCATCCTAAGATGAATTACGTATTTACCATATAAGAAGATATATTATATTATAGAAACTGCTTTTATTATTTAAAATAAAACTTTGTACATAAGTATTTTCAAGGAAATACAAACGGGAATTGGCGCTCTGAACACCAACCCCAACAAAAAATCCCACTTGCTCTAGTGCCAATATCGATTGTATCTAATACCCATCGACTCCACGTGTTTATCAACAACTTCGTAGGTATGGCCTTCGTCAGCGGGTCTGCTACATTATCTTCACTCGGTACCTTGCACACGATAATATCCCCTCGTGACACAATATCTCGAATGATGTGGTACTTGCGTTCCACATGCTTCGACTCCTGATGCGCCATCGGTTCCTTTGCTTGCGCAATGGCTCCAGTATTATCACAGTATAACGGAATCATATTCTCGATACTTGGGACAACTCCCAATTCTGTGATAAACTTCCTAATCCAAACAGCTTTCTTTGCAGCTTCAGAAGCTGCAAAGTATTCCGCCTCAGTGGTGGAATCTGCTGTAGATCCCTGTTTTGAACTCTTCCAGCAAACTGCACCTCCGTTAAGGGTAAAGACGAATCCGAATGTAGACTTTCTATCATCGGGATCCGATTGGAAGTCAGAATCCGTATACCCGTTAACTTACAGTTCAATTCCTCCATAAACTATCAACTTATCCTTAGTACCTTTAAGATACTTCAGGATATGTTTAATGGCCATCCAATGGTCATTTCCTGGATTGGACTGATATCTACTAGTTACGCTAACAGCAAAACTGATATCAGGCCTGGTACATAACATGGCATATATTATGCTACTAAAACACGAAGCATAAGGTTGGTTAGACATTCTAACCTTCTTATCTTCTGTTTGTGGACTCATCTTCTTAGAAAGATGAATCTCATGTCTGAACGGTATGTTTGCTGTCTTACAGTTACCAAAATTATACCGTTCCAAGATCTTATCTATGTACGTTGATTGGGATAACCCAATCAGCTTCCTTTGTCTATCTCTATAGAGTTTTACCTCTAAAACATAGGAAGATTCTCCTAGGTCCTTCATGGAGAAATTTTTACAGAGATATGCTTTGACGTTTTGTAACATTCTTATATCATTCCCAATGATTAGGATGTCGTTAACATAGAGGACTAAAAATACTACCATGCTCCCACTGGCCTTCTGATACACAGATGATTCTTCTGAATTCTTGAGAAAACCAGACGATCTAATAATCTCGTCGAATCGAAGATTTCAGCTTCGTGAAGCTTATTTAAGTCCATAAATGGACTTCTTAAGCTTACATACCATACCCGGGTTTTCCCTGGACGCAAAACCTTCCGGCTGTTCCATATAGATTTCTTCATCAAGAAATCCATTTAGAAAATCCATTTTGACATCCATTTGCCAAATCACGTAGTCATGATACACAGCTATAGAAAGCAAAATCCTAATAGACTTAGGCATGACTACTGGTGAAAAATTTTCATCGTAGTCGACGCCAGGTCGCTGCGTGTAATCTTTTACTACTAGTCGAGCCTTATAAGTTTCAACCTTACCGTCAGGCCCGTGCTTCCTTTTGTAAACCCATTTACAACCGATAGGAAAAATTCCTTCAGGAAGCGGAAACAAGTCCCAAACTTGATTCTCATGCATTGAGTCTAACTCTGATTTCATGGCACTTTGCCATTTCACGGAGTCGATGTCCAACATCGATTCTCTATAGGTAAAAGGATCAGTCTCTTCAACTAAGAGAACATCGTGACTCTTTTATTGTATCAAATACAAACATTCAGGAGGTCTAGATACCCTTTGTGACCTACAGAGTGTGTATGTTGAAGGTTCTTCATCTACTTGAATCTCAGTTTCCTCTGTTGGTTCGTTGTTTTCAGGTTGGACTTCATCAAGTTCAACATGTCTATGATTACCACCTTCTGACAAAAATTCTATTTCTAGAAATCTTACAAAGCGAGCTACGAACACATTTCGATGCTCAGTATCATAGAATAGATATCCCATCGTGTTCGAAAGATATCCAACAAACCTAAACTCTTACTCTCGAGGCGAAAGCTTATCCTGCTGAGTCATCCTGACATAGGCAGGACAACCCCAAACCTTAATATAACTAAGATTTGGTCTCCTACCTGTCCATATCTCATATGGAGTCGTAGGTATAACATTTGAAGGAATCTTATTCAAAAGATGTGCATCTGTTAAAAGAGAGTAGCCCCATAAGTAATAGGGAAAATCTGTAAAACTCAACATTGATCGGACCATATCCAATAAAGTCTGAATTCTCCTCTCAGACACTCCATTGTGTTGTGGAGTACTTGGAGGAGTGTATTGAGCGAGAATCTCATTCTCCTTCATATAATCCATGAACTCACTGCTCATGTATTCACCGCCTCGATCAGATTGAAGACATTTAATATATTGACCAGTCAGTTTTTCTACTTCATTTCGGAACTCTTTGAACTTTTCAAAGGTTTCCGATTTATGTCGCATCAGATAGACATAACCGTACCGTGACAGATCATCGGTAAATGTAACGAAGTAAGAATAACCACTGTGAGCAGTTTGACTTAGTGGACCACATACATCAGAATGTACGAGTTCCAGTAAGTTAGTGGTGCGGCGTCCAACACCAGAAAATGGGGCTTTGGTCATCTTACCCTGAATGCACGATTCACAAGTTGGATAGGATTCAATGGTGAGATTTGATATCAAACCATTCCTAACCAATTGGGTAAGGCGTTTAACACCTATATGACCTAGCCGCATATGCCAAAGTTCAGTATTATTAACAACAGGTAAACTACGTTTATTAACTCCAGTATTCAAAATATCTTTAGAAGTATGCAATATGTAATGACCATGCTCATTTGGACAACAAAGGATCTGAATATTACGTTTATCATATAAATATAAAGAACAATTCTTAACATTAATACGAAAACCTTTTGTATCTAATACAAAAAGAGATATAATATTTGCTACACATCCCGGTACAACGTAGCAATCATACAACAAAAGTTTCCCATTCGGTAAAGGGATCTCACATACTCCCACTGCAACTGCATCCAGAGAGTCTCCACTCCCAAAATGCAACTGCATCTCTCCAAGCTTCAGTTTCTTACTTTCCTTCAGCACCTGCAATGACTTGCAAATGTGAACATGACAAGCAGAATCCAAAATCTAGCTGGATGTACCAGCTTCACAAGCTAGTGAGATATCAATAACTGGAAAAATAAATGTACCTGATGTAGATGCTCTATCCTTCCTTATCTGGGCAATGTAGTCAGGACAGTTCCTTTTCCAGTGCCCGACTTTGCTGCAGTGATGGCATTTATCGTCAGAAGCCTTCTTGGGCTTTGCTATCTTACCTTGCGGTTGAGAACCGAAACCCTTCTTCTTCTTCACTTTCATCTTCTTTTCCTTTGACCAAGTCTGGGAAGAAGCAGAAAGTGAAGTAGGTTTCGGAGGGCGAGTCGGTACTCTATTCCTTACGTCCTCTTTCGCCATGATCAGCATCCTATGCAGTTATGATAGGTACAGATAATCCCATTCATGTTGAAGTACATCACGAATTGGCGATATGAAGTTGGGAGCGAACCAAGAATGATACTCCTACCGAGAATGTCATTCAGAGGGAGATTATGTTACCTCAGTTGATCGATCAAATCGATCATGTGAAGAACATGCGAGCTCACAGCTTGCCCCTTATCCAGTCGCGCATGGAACAGTTCGCAACTTTATGAACAACAATTTATTCTTGGTTCATGAACGATTCTTTTAATCGCATCATCATACTATACGCATCTGACATGCCATAATATTGTTTCTTGAGTCCCGGTGCCAGTGAACTTAAGATGTATGATTTAACTTTTAAATCATCATCTTTCCAAGATTGGAAAACTTGGCGTTCCTCCGGTGTTGCGTCCTCAGACACAGCAATGGGCAGCGGACCCTCAAAAACATATCTCAACTTCTCTGAATCAATGACAATCCTTAAATCCAGATTCCAATCGGTGAAGTTCTCAGTGCATTTCAGTTTGATCGTATCCAACATACGTGCAAACAGATTAGTTGATTGTGCCGCCATCGCAAATCTATCATATAGATCACGAAAAACTGTTAGCAGAAATAAAGCAGTTTTTGTATAATATCAAAAGCATTAACTAGATCATGGATTTTTAATCTAAAAATGCTCATCCCACTAAATCATTCAATACTGTAATCCCCAAACAGAATACAAAGATTTAATAATTAAATTAAATACAAATAGTGAAAGGTGGATCCCATGAATATATTTCAGCTCACAGCAGAGGCACGGTCTCGCCTACGTATATTCATCAGGTAGACAAATCATTGTCAATCACTCAATAGTGACTCATGGGTTTCCGGTCCTGGTCGTTTCTCGTTATAACAACTTGGGCACGTTCACAAGGAGACGTACCAAGGTTAAACTCGTCAATGATAAACTCAAGCTACTTGCGTAACCCTGACAGCTTGGGCACGTTCAGGATTTCACTTTCACTTGAATTTATCTAGTATCTAATATACATCCGGCATAAATAATTTCTATCGGCTACACCCTCACAGCAGAAGAACGTTCTCAGATGTAGTCACAGAAAAATATTCATAAACCGTATTGACAAGACGGACCATGTAATATGCATCAAATACATAATTCACATAAAACCTTATTAATTAGGGATTTTCCGCAAAAGATGATTTTTACTTTATTTAATCTAATCAAATTAAATAAATACATGCATGTAACAAGCAAAGATTAAATTAAACATTGAATTTAAAAGGCATAATCATATTAGGGTGTCCAGAATCAAACTCGCTATGATACCATTTTGTAGGGGTTTTATGGCGAAAATCCGGTAACGCAGCGGAACAGTGGAAAATCAAAATTTTCCGATTTCAAAATTTTTCTTGGATCAATTAAATAAACTTATTTATTTAATTATCCAATTATAAAATTCTGAAAAAAAAACACAAGAAATCAAATTTCTTGGTAATTACCGAATTGCCCCACAACTTTGCAAATTGATCATTTTAGTCATAAAATTGTCAAATACAATTTTGGATGATTCTAAATCATTTCTAAAATGATTTTTAACAAGTCCAACTCATCAAAATCAGATTGCAACAAAATCCTAAACTTTTTTCAAATTGCCGAGAGCACCCAAAATATTCGGGTAATTGCATTTTGGTCATTTTGTGTTCTAAACATGCCAAGATCAAATCCAATCAACCCAAAATTTTATATGCATCATATACACTCTATAATACATCACATATATGAAAAGCCCCAAATTTGGAAGGGCTTAAGAACCCTAATTTTACAATTTCATGAAATTGACCAATATTACCAAATATTTTATTTCCAACACTTTAATTCATTATTTACCACACCAAACAAGTCTCACCACTTTGAAATAACTTTAGAACAATTCTAGGTCAGAAAGGAGTGGCTCAACAACTCTAGAATGGCAACATGATTATCAAATAATCAAAAGTACGCCTTTGAAACCATTTCAAGCTTACTTACATGCATACATCTTTCATTCAAGTTCACAACCAATTAAACACAAACTATAAGAGTAGAGATAACATCAAAGCATCACAAATTGAAGTAAGCATGTTAGAAACATTTTTCATGTTGAAGACGTTAAAGAAAAACTTACAAATACAAAAGATTTCCAAGCTTTTTCCTTTTTGCTTCAAACTTTTCTCTCAGCTTCTTTTATGTTATTTTTGTGTCTAATGAACTTATGAAACCCTAAAAATGTAACAAAATAATTTATAGTTCACAAAAATGGCCCTTGGTCGAATTTGAAGCTATATAAAATATCTAGATATTTTTAATTTTGTTTTATTAAAGCTTTATCAACTTGTTTGTAAATCATTACACCTTTAAATGAATTATTCAACAAGTCAACAAAAGCAACTAAATTCATTTAATAAAATATCAAAACTTAAGATATTTATATTTTTTATTAATTTAATTATTTAACAATTAAATATTTAAATAATTATTTAAATACAAATATTAAATATATATATATTATATTTACATTAAATATCAAATACATATATATTTATGATATTATTCAAATATCTGAATTTGACAATTAATTAATGTGAATTTGATAAAATCTATCATTAAATACAAATACACAAAAATTAGGAAATGTTATTAAGTCCTTTCACATGTATTCTTCGTTTAACCTTTAAACGACTTATAAATAATCAGTATTATTTATAAATGTTGTCCTAGCGCTCTACGAGTATATTTCATTAGTGAGACTCTCTAGATTCAGACATATCCGTCACGAAATCCAATTTCGTGTCCATAATTTACCCACCCGTAAATTATGACGACCATAGATAAACTCACAGAATCATACAGGTCAATGTCATGGTAAATGTATAATTCATCTGTCACAGGTATCCGGATATATCTCAGAGATATAGATATAAATGTCAAATCTCTATAGGGACTATCTCATCGACGTCTCTATTAGCAATCTCTAAAAGAACACTAAGAACTCACTTCTAAAGTGTACCACAGGCCCATGGTTTTTATCTGATTGCTAATCATAAATGGACTACCTATGCTCTATACACAGAACTAACTGATCCTATCTCGACACACACAGGACACACTGAGGTATGATCTAAATAGATAGGTGATGTGACTGCCATTTAAGTGTGGATGATGTCTCATGCGCCCACAGTGGTATCTCAAGTTGAAGAATCACAAATGCTACTCAACTCGAGAAGATTCTTATTGACGTTGGTGTACCATCCATTAAGAATGTTCGGTGAGTCATTCAGTGTTTATCCGCTATAAACACCTACACGTCTATACGAGTCCCCAAGACTCATAGTTCATTGAGAAACCATTGGAATCATATATTCCAGTATACGACATGTACCGGTCTCAACGGGTTTACTTTACTGACCAAGTAGTGTAAACCTTGACCATGAACTGTCTGAGAATGACAACGTCATGATACAACTCAATGTCAAGTGCGACGCTTTTACAACAGTATCATGACTAATCATCCAAAGGTCAATTACGTCTTTACCATATAAGAAGATACAACTCCCAAAACACATCCATTATATTCATATGACCTCAAAATCATCACATAATTTCCAGTTTCATCAGATCTGATCCAGAACAGAAATTTAACAATTTTCATGCTTTAAATCCAAAATTTCAAGATTAATCACATTACTCAAAATACCAAATCAAGTAACCATATATGAATAACCCAAGAATAATTATAGGTGCCACAAGAGTGGTCATAACACTCTAGAATAGCAACTCATCATCAAATGACAAATTTGGACTAATATTACAATAATATCAACCAATCTCACTTCACACATGCACTACCACCTCCAATTTATCCACCATAACCAAAAGCCCCAAATTTCACAACAAAGAAGAAACCATAGATATCACTATATCATCAAAAAAATAAGAAACATAACTTTCCAAGCTTAGGGACTTTAGAATTACCTTTAATCCTATGAATCATTAGCTTTATTTCTTGATTTTTCTTATTTTTTTCCATGGTTTCTTCAAACCAAAGGTGGAGAGCTTCTATCATGGTGGTATTCGGCCATTTGGGTTGAAAGAGAAAGAAACAAAATTTTTTCAATTTATTTCCCTAATGACCGACTTTGGAGAAGGGTAATATGGTCATTTTTAAATTTGATCAAATTAAATTAAATAAGCTTTAATATTGGCCAATCAAATTCACACACACTTTAGCTTAATAATACCATGCCATGTGTTTTAATTATATATCACCATTTGTCATACTAATTTTGACAATGGATAAGATCTATAATTTTCAATTATTTAATTATTTAACAATTAAATAACTAAATAATTAAATAACATCCATATATGTATTTTTGTTTACATTAAATAATAAATACATATATTTATGGCATGTGTCAAAATCTCATTTGACGAATAATTAATGTGTATCTAATAGTATTATGTATCAAATACAAATACACAATAATTATTAACGGACAAAATCCCCTAATGCATGTGTTATCGTTTAACCGATTAAACGATCCGAATTAACTCATTTAATACGGTGAAGTATCATGAATAATCCGTATTATTCATATCGAGTTGCCCAAGTGCTCAACGAGTACACTTCATATTGTGGGACTCTCTAAGTTTAGGTTTATCTGTCACAGAATCCAATTTCATGTCCATAATCGACCCACTCATGGATTATGACGACCACGGATAATCTTGCTAAACTATTTAAGTCGAGGTCATTGCATATGTATAATCCCTCCGTCACAGGCTATCCGTATTATACCTGGGATATAGATGAAAACATCAAATTCGTTCAGTATAATACAGTCGACTTTCAATTTACGATCTCTAAATAACACTCGAAATTGATTTCCGAAGTTATACCACGGCCATGGATTTACTAGATCATAAACATGTGAGGATGCATATGCCCTGTACACAGGATTGGAAGAACATCATTCCACACCCAACAAACAGGCGGAGGTCTGATCATGAATAGATCGTTGACGTGACTTCCATCAAAGTATGGAGGATAACTCATATATCCCACTGTGGTATCTCAAGTCGAATGACCACTATGCTCGCTTAACTCGAGAAGATTTCTATTGACGTTGGTGTACCATCTATTACGAAATCTTCAGTGAGTTGTTCAGTGTCTTATCAAATAAACACCTACATGTCTATACGAGTCTCCCGAGACTCATGGTTCACTGGGATAAACCATCAGACCAAGTCACGATATACGACATGTACTGGTCTCAGCGGATTTTACTAACCGACCCGTGTTAGTAAATCTTGACCATGAACTTTATTTAAGGATATACATCTTATAGTGCGCTTCCCAATGTCAATTATAAACTACGTTGTAACTGCGCACTATATTATAAATCCTAGGGTCTTTGTCTAATATAAACGTATCACTGAACCATATTCAGTTTCGATCTAATCATAATCAGATATCTAATCGTAATTAGATCGAATAAGTGTATAAAAGACAAGGGTGCTACCATTAAATTAGTAGTATTATGGAAAATAGTATTGTTCGTATTTATGAATCGGACATAAATACGATCCGGATTGGCACTCTGAGCACAAACCCTAACAATTTCTCCCACTTGCTCTAGTGCCAATCCATGGTATCATATACACATATTAATGTGTATCACATACTCATGGTCCTCAAGAGCTCACCAGCATTCAAAAGGTAGGCAACAACAAGTAAGTCTGCTTTACAAATCGAGTTTGTCCAACAAACCCAACCATTTTCCTTAACTAGGATCATTCATATTTTGTAGAATCCAAATTCCACATCAATATGACTCAGACGCTATATCGGTATTGTGCTCTAGCTACTAAGTTGTCTATGTATTTAGAGATCAAATCCAAATACTTTAAGACAACCGCAAGCACTATACTAATATGAAACTTCTAATCTATAGGGTCACTATGCAACTTTATTAGTCAATACTTCATACGCTGCAACTGATTCCACTAGTTTAGTAGAATCAACAGTGACACTCCCACTGCATCGTTTCTGACTTTATATGACATAGACCATCTAATGTCATAATTAGGATCAAAACTAATCAGACCTTATGGTTACAGACTAAATTATCCATGAATAAGAAACTCGTTCTTAATATCTCAAAGATCACAAAGAACATGTTTCTATAACCATCATATGTTTTACACCATATCAAAATAACTCGTAACAATTACGATTAAATTGATATCTTTAATCGCACATAATATAGTATTCACTACGCCATCATCCTATGATGCATAATATTGACTGGACATTCTAATCAATCTCTCTTTTGACAAATGTATTATCCTTTACGAAAGATGAATACTATATATATAAACGACACGTTTACTGTCAAACAGTTACAATAACTATCATACATATAGTCTTTACTGTGTCCTTTATTAGATCGTATCTAATATGCGACTAATCGGAGTATCTCATAAGTCTCTTAGTTTTATATCTTATATAAAATTTTATACCAAATATAACAGAGACTACTCCCCTCTGCTTTCATAGAGAAAAGAAGACTTAGGATATATAATATGCTAGAAATAAATTTGTACGCTCCCACAGACCCTACTGACAAATACGTATTCTCTATACTTCGATAAAACCAGACAATCTGACTGATATCAAAATCAGAGAACACATATTTCTGAAAAGCTTATCTGAGTCTACAATAGGCTTCATAAGCTAGTATATCAAACTGTGATCTTAGCAGAATACAAACTCCAAGTCCATTTGTAGACAACAAAACTTAACGACGCTGTTCTAGGCTCGCGGCCTAGTTGGGAAGTACGAAATAACATGGAGTCGCCACCCGGTGTGAACCGGGACAAAGATTTAAGGCCGCACTCACCCCTCGCAAGGGAAGACCTCAAACCGTTGGGTTCGGAATGGTCCCTTACTTATGTCACTTGTGATGATATGATTTGTGCAATAAACTAACCGAATCTATTCAACATTCATGCTCAAGGGTAATCTACGTCTAGTATGCATTCATCAAAATAACTCCTAGTCTAAGTTTGCATACTTGAAAATAAGTCCTCATAACACACGACAACACACGGCAATCTCATAATCATGCTTCAATTATATAATGCGGAAGACAAATAACAATGCAAATTCCAAACGCAAAATAAATAACTAATCATGCTTAAAAATAAATAACTAAATAACATACTAGACTAAATCATGCTTTAAATAATAACTAAATAATCCACGAACTACAACATGCTCAAACACAAGTTTGGATGAGACGAAATACGTGTCTCTTAAGTGGTAGGTGGCGTTGTATCCCGAGTACAAACCGCACTACCGTCCATTCGGATTCGACTACGGAATTTACGTCAGGGTTTCCATCCTATATACCACAAAAGGGAACATATATTCTGCTCATCCAACAATCACATCATGCCTCAAATGACTCTCATGCGATAATATTTTTAAATAAATAAAAATGAACGAAAAGTAATAAATAAAAAGGGTGCCCTCAGGTCTAACCTCTTTTGTCGTCTCTCGAAAGTGCGTTACACGGCCGTCGAAAGGGTTTATGTTCCACATCTTTTCCGGTTCACTAATCCAACATTTTTCCTCGTTGTTTCACTGTTCGGGTCGCTGTTTTCACTCCGTTTCGCTGCTGTTTTTGTTGTATTTTCGGGTCACTGTTTTCACTTCATTTCGCTGCTGTTTTGCTGCTGTTTTTTAGGCCACTGTTTTGGTTGTTTAGGGGACTGTTTTGGGCGTTTTTAAAGGCTAAAGAGGTGCTGTTTTTGATGATGTTTCAGGAGGTTTTTGTGCAGTTTTTTTAGTGCAGTTTTGGGGTGATTTCTGGATTGTTTTGAGGGTCTAACTCGCGGAAAAACTGGACAGAATATGGCTGTGATGTGCGGCAGTTTATGAAGCAGTGCAGTGGGTGTTTGGGGCTTGTATTTTGGGCGTGCAGTGGGGTTGTGTTTAGGGCTGTTATGGCGTGACTTTGGGGCTGTATTTGGGGCTGTTTGGGTGTGACTTTAGGGCTGTGAAATGTCTAAGTTGCGGCAGTTTAAGGACGTGTTTGATGGCTTATTCGTGAATGGGGGGCTGTTGAAGGTCTGCTCGATGTGGGACAGTTAGTGGGTGCCTCGGAGGAATTGATTTATGGACAAGGGCTTTGTAGTTGGCGAGAGGGCTGCTTGGTTTAGGGTGCGTGAGGGCTGTTAAACGTTTGTGGCTTATGCGTGCTGGAAGAGTTGATTTGGGTCGGTGAAAGGGGTAATGATTGAGGGAAGGTGCGGCAATGGAGGCTATTGGATCTTGAAGGTGCGGCAATGGAGGCTTCAGGGGGATGCTTGGGCGTGCAATGGAGGCTTAAGAGAGTGCTTTAGGCGTGTGAGAGAGATGTATGAGCTAGGTTTTGAATGGGGGGTGAATGCCTCTTTTTATAGGCAAAGAGAGAAGACTTTCCTAATTTGAATAGGAAAGAATCTCCTAATTGGTTCTTCATAAGGAATAGATCTCCTTATTTGGGGGTGGTGATTGGATTTGATTTGGTAGGGATTTGATTTGATTTCTTTTAATTAGGAAGGGATTTGACTTGATTTAGGCATGTGTTAAATGTGATTTTGGCTATTTAGGAAGGCTATGGGCGTGAACGGTGTCTCATGGGCGTGGGTTTGGCTTGGCTTGGTGGGGCTTGGGTATTTTGGGTTTGGTTTGGGTTTGGTAAGTGGTTTGTGGGGTTTTGGGCCTAAGATAATCTTTGAAACGGAAGTCCAACAAGCAACTGAAGCTCAAACAACGAGATTAAATCCATCAAAAATTCTATTTTCCAACTTTACCCTTCCAACGTCCGTTTCCCGCGACTTTCATGACTAAAGAAGTAGTTGCCTCCATACGAGACTCATCATTGGGCTAATGTGTAAAAATGCAATGCCTACAGTCGCCCCCACTTTGATGGGACTTGTGTAGTGTGTGACAATGACAATCCTATCAAAGTACGTGAAATGCATTTTTACTTACCTGGCTCACCAGCTGTCACCTGGTCTGCCTGCTGTGCTGAGTTGATAATGCTAAACCCCGTACCTAGGGCGTCGCAGTTGCGTCTCCGTACCTAGAGTGCCGCAGTGATGATGTTGGTTGTCTGGATGCTAACCCCGTACCTAGGGTGTCGCAGTGACATCTCCGTACCTAGAGAGCCACAAATGTCTGAATAGTCCACATGCCGTACCTGGCGTGCTAACCCCGTACCTAGGGCGTCGCTGTGGTCTGAATGCTAACCCCGTACCTAGGGTGTCGCTGTGACGTCTCCGTACCTAGAGAGCCATAAAATGTCTGAATGCTAACCCTGTACCTAGGGTGTCGCAGTGACGCCTCCGTACCTAGAGTGCCACAAATGTCTGAATGCTAACCCCGTACCTAGGGTGTCGCGGTGACGTCTTCGTACCTAGAGAGCCACAAATGTCTGAGTGCTAACCCCGTACCTAGGGTGTTGCAGTGACGCCTCCGTACCTAGAGTGCCACAAATGTCTGAATGCTAACCCCGTACCTAGGGTGTCGCGGTGACGTCTCCGTATCTAGAGAGCCACAATAGTCTGAATAGTCCACATGCCGTACATGGCGTGCTAACCCCGTACCTAGGGTGTCGCAGTAGTCTGAGTGCTAACCCCGTACCTAGGGTGTCGCTGATATGATGATGGTCCATTTCTGAACCGTGCTCCATTTTCGGAGTGCCATTTTCGGCGAGTGATGAGATAATGGTCCATTTCCGAACCGTGCTCCATTTCCGGAGTGCCATTTTCGGCGAGTGATGAGATAATGGTCCATTTCCGAACCGTGCTCCATTTCCGGAGTGCCATTTCCGGCATGCTAAACTCCATTTTCGAGGCATCGCTGATATGATGATGGTCCATTTCCGAACCATGCTCCATTTCCGGAGTGCCATTTTCGGCATGCTAAACCCCATTTCCGAGGCATCGCTGATATGATGATGGTCCATTTCCGAACCGTGCTCCATTTCCGGAGTGCCATTTTCGGCATGCTAAACCCCATTTCCGAGGCAACGCTGATATGATGATGGTCCATTTCCGAACCATGCTCCATTTCCGGAGTGCCATTTCCGGCATGCTAAACCCCATTTCCGAGGCATCGCTGATGTGATGATGGTCCATTTTCGAACCGTGCTCCATTTCCGGAGTGCCATTTTCGGCATGCTAAACCCCATTTCCGAGGCATCACTGATGTGATGATGGTCCATTTCCGAACCGTGCTCTATTTTCGGAGTGTTACTGTGATGTGGTGTGATGAGGTCCATTCCCGAACCGTCACCGTGTTGTGGTCCATTCCCGAACCGATCTCCATTCCCGGAGTGTTACTGTGATGAGGTGTGATGAGGTCCATTCTCGAACCGTCACCGTGTTGTGGTCCATTCCTGATCCGATCTCCATTCTCGGAGTGCCATTCTCGGCGTGCCATTCTCGGCGTGTCCATTCCCGGACTAAACTGATCTGATGTAATGTGGGCCTCGCCCCCAGAATGCCATACCCGGCAATGCTGATACTGATGTAATGTGGGCCTCCCCCCAGAATGCCATACCCGGCAAGAATGATACTGATGTAATGTGGGCCTCGCCCCCAGAATGCCATACCCGACAAGACTGATATTGATAAAGATGTGGGCCTCGCCCCCAGAGTGCCATACCCGACAAGACTGATATTGATAAAGATGTGGGCCTCGCCCCCAGTGTGCCATACCCGGCAAGACTGATACTGATGCTAATACGGGCCTCGCCCCAAACTGATGCTGATGTGGGCCTCGCCCTAAACTGATGCTGATGTGGGCCTCGGCCCTGAGATTCATTCCAAATTCTGACGACATGGGCCTCGGCTCTGGGATTCATTCAAAATTCTGAAGACGTGGGCCTCGGCCCTATGATTCATTCCAAATTCTGAAGACGTGGGCCTCGCCCCTGGGATTCATTCCCTGGATTCATTCCAAATTTTGACGACGTGGGCCTCGGCCCTGGGATTCATTCCAAATTCTGAAGACGTGGGCCTCGGCTCTGGGATTCATTCCCGGATTCATTCCAAAACTATGCTGATGTGGGCCTCGACCCTGGGACTTATCCCCAAACTGCTGATAAGGTAGGCCTCGACCCTGAGATGATACTGATGTGGGCCTCGCCCCAAACTGATACTGATGTGGGCCTCGCCCCCAGACTGAAACTGATGTGGGCCTTGCCCCAAAACTGATACTGATGTGGGCCTCGCCCCAAACTGATACTGATGTGGGCCTCAACCCCGAGACTCATCCCCAAATGAATACTGATATAGGCCTCGACCCCAAATTGAAACTAATGTGGGCCTCGCCCCCATACAGACACTGATATGGGCCTCGACCCCGAGACTCATCCCCAAACGAATACTGATATGAGCCTCGACCCCAAACTGAAACTAATGTGGGCCTCGCCCTCATACCGACACTGATATGGGCCTCGACCCCCAGACTGATACTGACGTGGGCCTCGCCCTAAAACTGATACCGATATGGGCCTCAACCTTGGGACTCATCCCCAAAACTATTACTCATATGTTGCTGATTCTGGTTGGCTTGTCTTTGCCGCTTTCTCTTTTTCTTATTTGAAACCTGTGAATACAAAACGAAACAAACACAAAAAGAATGCAAATACGTTACGTGTATGCATGCATGCATGAATGAATTTTCTATTCCGCTGGGTTAGGTTTTCCACCAGTTCTCCAGGTGATTGCTTGACCTTCTCTCTAGTCTCATGACTCAATATCTTGTTACGTCCTTGATTCGCGATGTGGTAGACTGGTCGCCCCCAATCTTGGTTTACCTTTCTGCTCTCCGCAGTTTGTACTTGGTCAAGATGAACCACATGGTGGGGCCTTCCATATCATACTATATCACATGCTACGAAATAGTCCCAATAGTTTATACATATCATTGTCCTCAAAGAATGCTCAGTATTGAAACCAGAGAACCTTCAAAACATTCAATGCAACTCAAATCCAAGTCTTTGAATAAGTGATCTAAGCTAGACTCAAAGTGTGTGTGCAAAAGTTCCTTCACAGATTCATCCCCAGGTAAGCTAACTCAAATGATTTCGTTTCAAAAATCGGGATCGATGGGTCAAACCAACCTAGATGTCTCAGTTACGCTCTGTAATTGCTTTTCCGTGCTCAATGTGATATGGTTTTATCTTTTTTTTCCTTTGTCTCTTTTTTTCTTTTCATTTTGAACTTTTTTTTTCTTTTTTTTCTCTTTTTTTTTTCTTTTCAACACACATACCCTTTAAGGTAGCATTTCTCCTCATGGTGGTCCTAATACTCGCCCATGGGTAACTTCACGCTTATCGGTTATAGGTGGTTCAATTCTTTTCTTTAGAGACTTTTCTTTCATTTTCAACCATACCACACATCATAACATAAGCAAATCAAGATAGACATCTAAGCAAACGGTCATTCACCGACCTACAATTTGTTCAACTAGTCACCTTGCCAACTACTCAGGTTTTCACCGCTAAGAACCTATAGTGAAGTGCTTACGAGTCTATCATAGATCAATCACTCAAAGTATCAGATAAAAGTACATCAATAGTTTATCGTTTCTAAGGTTTCTCCTTAAAGCAATCAATTTCATCATCGGACTTATGTCTAACTATCAAAGACTAAAAACAAACAATAATTTTTGTTCTTTCTTTTTTTTTTTCTTTTTTTTCTTTTTTTTTTTTCTTTTTTTTTTTTTTTTTTCTTTCTTTTTTTTCTTTCTTTTTTTTTTTCTTTTTTTTTCTTTTTTTTAAAGGCCCCCCAATGGTCTTTCTATCATTGCAGTAAAGTTCTTTGTTCCTCGGTTTCCTTTTCCACGATATCCATGTTTGCTAAAATCTTCTTTGACAAGTCTTCTTTTATCCCTAACCCAACGGATATATATGATGGCTTTTAAGACACGAGGGTTAACATGATGCATGAGATGCATGTGATGTATGAGACACAATATGCATGGGGTTATCAAAAGCATAAAGGGTGGCTCCTATAGGTCATACAACTATGGTTCACATGTGGGTTTACATGAGTGTGGACAAAGGCTCTCGTTTGACGAAGGATTACCCACAACTAGGACTCCCCACTCAAGGGTTCAAGCGACCAAGTGAGTGCACTTTTTTTATACCTTACGGTACGTGCCAACGAGTTACGGTGTGTGACTAACTGTCGAATAGATTTTCCGTTGTAGATTCCCCAGAGGGAGGGTGGAGCGAGGCTCTCTTAAGTACCCCAAACCCCTTAGGCTCTTATCGCTTGGTGTCAGGAATAAACAACGAGTCCTCCAAACTAGTCTGTCACAACGAGCTACAGATAATGATTATCTAGGTGCTTTCACAGCTTTTCCCCGAAGGGTAGTGAATGAAGGAAAACACCAAGTCATCACCTAGCTTTAACAGTGCCTTTGGTTAAAACCCCCTCAACCCACTATAGAAACGGTCAACTAAAGCGCAAATCATACACATCACAAGACATGATTTCGAGGCCAATTCTCTAAATCCCCAGTGGAGTCACCAGACTGTAGACAACAGAACTTGACGACGCTGTTCTAGGCTCGCGGCCTAGTTGGGAAGTACGAAATAACATGGAGTCGCCACCCGGTGTGAACCGGGACAAAGATTTAAGGCCGCACTCACCCCTCGCAAGGGAAGACCTCAAACCGTTGGGTTCGGAATGGTCCCTTACTTATGTCACTTGTGATGATATGATTTGTGCAATAAACTAACCGAATCTATTCAACATTCATGCTCAAGGGTAATCTACGTCTAGTATGCATTCATCAAAATAACTCCTAGTCTAAGTTTGCATACTTGAAAATAAGTCCTCATAACACACGACAACACACGGCAGTCTCATAATCATGCTTCAATTATATAATGCGGAAGACAAATAACAATGCAAATTCCAAACGCAAAATAAATAACTAATCATGCTTAAAAATAAATAACTAAATAACATACTAGACTAAATCATGCTTTAAATAATAACTAAATAATCCATGAACTACAACATGCTCAAACACAAGTTTGGATGAGATGAAATACGTGTCTCTTAAGTGGTACGTGGCGTTGTATCCCGAGTACAAACCGCACCGTCCATTCGGATTCGGCTACGGAATTTACGTCCGGGTTTCCATCCTATATACCACAAAAGGGAACATATATTCCGCTCATCCAACAATCACATCATGCCTCAAACGACTCTCATGCGATAATATTTTTAAATAAATAAAAATAAACGAAAAGTAATAAATAAAAAGGGTGCCCTCAGGTCTAACCTCTTTTGTCGTCTCTCGAAAGCGCGTTACACGGCCGTCAGAAGGGTTTATGTTCCACAACTTTTCTGGTTCACTAATCCAACATTTTTCCTCGTTGTTTCACTGTTCGGGTCGCTGTTTTCACTCCGTTTCGCTGCTATTTTTGTTGTATTTTCGGGTCACTGTTTTCACTCTGTTTCACTACTGTTTTGCTGCTGTTTTTCATGCCACTATTTTGATTGTTTAGGGGACTGTTTTGGGCGTTTTTAAAGGCTAAAAAGGTGCTGTTTTTGATGATTTTTCAGGGGGTTTTTGTGCAGTTTTTTTAGTGCAGTTTTGGGGTGTTTCTGGATTGTTTTGAGGGTCTAACTCGCGGAACAACTGGAGAGAATAGGGCTGTGATGTGCGGCAGTTTATGAAGTAGTGCAGTGGATGTTTGGGGCTTGTATTTTGGGCGTGCAGTGGGGTAGTGTTTAGGGCTGTTATGGCGTGACTTTGGGGCTGTATTTGGGGCTGTTTGGGTGTGACTTTAGGGCTGTGAAATGTCTAAGTTGCGGCAGTTTAAGGACGTGTTTGATGGCTTATTCGTGAATGGGGGGCTGTTGAAGGTCTGCTCGATGTGGGACAGTTAGTGGGTGCCTCGGAGGAATTGATTTATGGACAAGGGCTTTGTAGTTGGCGAGAGGGCTGCTTGGTTTAGGGTGCGTGAGGGCTGTTAAACGTTTGTGGCTTATGCGTGCTGGAAGAGTTGATTTGGGTCGGTGAAAGGGGTAATGATTGAGGGAAGGTGCGGCAATGGAGGCTATTGGATCTTGAAGGTGCGGCAATGGAGGCTTCAGGGGGATGCTTGGGCGTGCAATGGAGGCTTAAGAGAGTGCTTTAGGCGTGTGAGAGAGATGTATGAGCTAGGTTTTGAATGGGGGGTGAATGCCTCTTTTTATAGGCAAAGAGAGAAGACTTTCCTAATTTGAATAGGAAAGAATCTCCTAATTGGTTCTTCATAAGGAATAGATCTCCTTATTGGGGTGGTGATTGGATTTGATTTGGTAGGGATTTGATTTGATTTCTTTTAATTAGGAAGGGATTTGACTTGATTTAGGCATGTGTTAAATGTGATTTTGGCTATTTAGGAAGGCTGTGGGCGTGAATGGTGTCTCATGGGCGTGGGTTTGGCTTGGCTTGGTGGGCTTGGGTATTTTGGGTTTGGTTTGGGTTTGGTAAGTGGTTTGTGGGGTTTTGGGCCTAAGATACGCTTTGAAACGGAAATCCAACAAGCAACCGAAGCTCAAACAACGAGATTAAATCCATCAAAAATTCTATTTTCCAACTTTACCCTTCCAACGTCCGTTTCCCGCGACTTTCATGACTAAAGAAGTAGTTGCCTCCATACGAGACTCATCATTTGGCTAATGTGTAAAAATGCAATGCCTACACCATTCCAGAATGAATTCTTCAAACAAAGAAATCAGGACGGATTTCTCATTCGAATAAATCACTCAAGAACGCCACTTTGCCTTCTGTAGCCGAAATAGATAGTTTAATATCGACATTAACCAACAGATCTTTAATCATTCAATTAGTACAACTAGAGACAAGTTTTCTCAGAATCTATAATAGATTACTGAGTATAACGTTTCTCACTGTCATACTATAAAGGTCAAACCTTTATCAAGCTCACTTTGATATTGCTGCGCAAATAATTTGTACATTTTTATGAACGATTCATAACGAAAGCTCAATCAAGTTCAAAACTTGATCGTAGTAAGCAATGAACAATCTTAGATCTATGGTTCAATGGTAATTTCCGTAATCGTTATCAAATATCGCTCCCATTATAAGTTATAGGATAATTTTCTTCGATGAGAAAACAACAGAACCATTAAGTATCAACTACTTTGTAAATGATTCTAACATCCTATTAAACTTATACGGAGGTTGACTAAGGGTTTTTTCATCTTATTAATTATGTAGTTCCACTACAGTTTATCATTCTCACATTTGACTTCAATAAGTCAAGTATTTTCTGCAATCGTCAACATCCAATGTTAAGCACCAAGTAACAAAAATAATTTTATTACTCGGGATCGTAGAAAAGATATTCTATCAATCAGAATATAATATTCCATTAAATAGAATAAATGATAAACCTTTCATTCTTACCTCCAAGGCACAAGTACTTTCAATTATATAACAATTATACAAAATAAAGTTTCAAATCTAAAACTTTTCAAGATTCGAAATTTCTACTATACATATCATATATCTAACTATATGAATGAATGGAACCTTAATTAAAGAGATGAATTAGTGTTAGTGGAGCATAACCCCAAGAGTATTGAAAAATAATTCGGCAACACTCAATATCAACAAATCAAATCATATAAGATTCGATAACTCCCACTGACCAATTCCATCAAGATGGAATTGTGGAAGTTTAATATTGATTAAGAATCAAATTCATTAAATAACTTTAGAATTAATTCCCTTAAGTTCATATGTTTAATCATATCAAACATCTTCGAACAATTCAAAGACTTGTTGGACATATATGACCCATAGCATCACTATTTGTACAGAACATGGTGTTGTTGTACAAATTAACTATGTGACAAAGGAATTGCTCTTTTATCATTTGTAATTGGATTACCTGGATATATAAATGATAAAAGTCCATATGATTAGTACCAGATTAATAAGATATGAGACATTATTAATCCACAAAGGTTTAATCATTAAATATCCCTAGTCGTAGTATTATCGAGACTGGACATCTATAATGCGGAATAGGCTAGTATTACACTTGTGCGTGTTATGGAAGCGTAACAATATAGTTCTCATATATTTGGGTATTGTATACTCATGCAAGTGTAATAGAAGGTTCTGTTTACCGATGGTATGGAAACAGCTTCGCTCTGGATAGACCCCTCGGAATCCCATTGGTAGTATGACTATGTGTCTATGGGAATTCGAATCAGGGTAGGTGTATTTGGTCTTAACCTGAGACTTGCATTGCTAATACTTGCGACAATCAATATACTTTGGTTTTGGTCGTCTGGGGCTTTAACAGGTTCTGTGTACGCCTCTTCTGTGTATACTGAGAATCGTAGTGTATTGGGTGTGATGTCAAGATGGAAGTATCACTTCAGTCATATGGAGATGATGATCACGCATGGATACATAACTGGTACTCTATGTGCTATAGCCATCAAGGAAGTATGACTAGGTCATGACTTTCCGATCATAAAGAGACTAGTTGCTAGTGATCCGATATATGCTTCGTACGTGGCAGACACAACTCCAGCCCCAAGCCTATCATGCGACATCCGATACTGGATCGTAATGCGCAATACTACGTATACTACGCCTAACAAAGATCATGTATTCCGTAGCAGAATATTTTTGGAGAATTGGGTAGGCACAGTGCTTTGCTAAAAGCCAATCATGTATTGTAAATCGGTAAGAACGTGGTACCGGGTACGCACGTATTCAGATAGTCCGATAACCGTATTTACTGCCAACATATATATGGATCTCTTGGGTCGCATACCAAAGATTCACCGATGATATTTGACTCGAACAATATTAATCTGGGATTAATTAAGAGAGAGAAAATTAATCTGGTATTAATTATCAAGAGACAAAATTAATCTGAGATTATAACGGCAAGAATTAATCTGGGATTAATTATCAGAGAAGGAATTAATCTGGGATTAATTGCGTCGATAATTTATCTGAGATTAAATTCGTCGAGAGGAGAGAACGCGATTAATTTGGAATTAATCGGTAAAATAAATTTAATAGTTAAATTAGATTTTACTGTTTAATTTATTTAATTGGGTTAAAATAATATATTAGATATATTAAATGAAATCAGATTTCAACGAGGAATTAAATTGGATTTTAATTCTAGCGAACGAATTAATTTGGAATTAATTCGTAAGCGACTTTAATAATAATTTTGCGAGGCTTAATTATTTAATTAAATTAGATTTAATTACGTCGCGACAGAAAATTCGTTTAATCGGATTAAACGAACCCGAGCCCAAAAGTGTGTTGAGCAAGCCCACTTGAATTTTGAATTTAAAGTGGGGCCCACTTCACTTACATCATTAGTCACATTTGGTGATAGAAGTAGATGATGGGTTTTGATGGAAACTTGTAAAACACTCTTTGCCTTTTGAAAAAGAAAAAATAGAATTAATGAATTTTCATAATTATTTTTTCCCATTTTGGCCGAGCAATTGATTTTCAAGTCTTTATAAGACTTGGCCGAAATGGCCTTAAAAGTGTTGCTGGCCGAATGATAGATAAAAAAAAAAAAAAAAAAGGTGCTCTCTGACTTCTCTTTTTACTTTTGGCCAAAAGTAGCTTTTGCTTTTCTTTGAGAAATAAAAAGGCAAGTGGCCATTAATTTCATTTTGGCAATTGGCCTGACTTTTGCAGTTTTTGGCCGAAAAGATCAAAGGCAATTGCCCTCTGTTTCTTCTTCTGATTGGCCGAATTGGCCACTCTATTTTGAAGAAAGGCCGATTGGCTTTTGACTTGCAGACTTGGCCGAATGGCCTTGGGTCACCAAGGACCGATTGCTTCCTCTCTCCAGGCCGAATTGTTGCTTCTCTTGGAGAGTAAAATTCTTCCATTTTGTTCTTTCTAGCATATAAAAGGAGTCAAATGATGGTGATAGGGATACTCACCCATGAGTTTGGAAGGTTCAACATCCATAAAAATTTTGAACTCAACCGATCAATGTAAGTCCTCTACAACTTATTTTTGATTTTATTCACACACGAATCACGCTTAGAGATCACGTGGCATGTCTAGGACACTAAAATTGGTATCAGAGCGAGATCTAAGCTTGATTTAATTTCTAGGGTTTGTAAACTTTAATTTGAGATTTTATGCTTGAAGTATGTATTTTCTTAAATTGATGATTTGGTTGAGCTTGTATGATGTTTAATTGGATTTGTGCATCATTGATTTTGTGATAAATTGATTAGATCAAAAATCCTCAAAATCCATGCTTGGCCGATTACTACTCTAAGAAAGCTAATGGTTAATTTTTGAATTAGACAATTGGATATGTTGATTCACATGAAATTGAATGTTAATTGTTGATTTAATTAGATTGAAATCAAAATTGGATGTTAATTTCATGTATTGCCGTGAGTGTGAAGCATGTTGGAAAGATTGATTTTGATTAATTTGTGTTGGACATAAATTAGGTGTTAAGCATCATTAATTAGATTAATTAGTGTTTTGGAAATACTAGATTAATTAATTAATTGTGTTAATTGCACTTTAATTGAATCAATATGTAATTTGGAATGATATATTAATTTAATTTGTTGTATTTGGGCTAATGGGCTTGGTTGGGCCAAATTTTAGTCTTGGATTATATTTGGGTCTAAACCATTTCCATAAAATCCAAAATATGACTATTTGGCCTTTAATAATTTAATTGGGCCTAATGGGCCAAAATTGATTCTACGGCATATGGTGATTCATATTGAGCCTATGTATTATGGGTTAGATCCATTTTAGCCAAAAGCCCAAACCCAAAGAATTAATTAAAAGCCCATTGGACTTTAATTGAATAGTATTGGATGCTAATTGGGCATTTGAGACCCATTAAGATTGGATTTGGAATCCAAGTCTTTAAGGCACATAAATAAATGTAATTATTTAATTTGGAATTAAATAAGAATTAGTATTGGATACAATTTAAATTAGATTTGAAATTATAGTTCGATATAATTCAAGAATACGTACTTTGAATATTTATTCTTAAAAGAGTTGGACTCGAGCAAATCAAATCGTTGTTTGAACATTGGATGGTCACTATTCAAAGATTAATTAATTGGATTAGATTGATTGAATAACATGCTTTGTGAGAATACTTGGATGTATGAATGAATAATGTATATCGGATGGATATTAGAAGGGTGAGGGCAATTTTGGAAATTGTTGTAATAAATTTAGAATTTATTAAATTGGACATGCGTGTCTAGCCTATTACCTCTTTTCTCATTGTATTTCTCTTCTCACCAATTCCCCTCAATGTAAATGAGGTTTCTTTAGAAGTATTATGTAATTAGGTAGAAGTAAGAATAGTGCTAGCGGGAGAGAGGAATGTGATAGATTTGTTCTTGGAACAAAATGTATCATATATCCATCCATATATCATTATTAATTTTATTTGCGCCTTATTATGCTTTTGGAATGCATGTTTAAGGGTGTATGATGAGACCTAATCAAAGATAATAAATTGGTTGCCAACACGCGACAAAAACCCTCATTTTATATTAAGCGTTTTTCCTTCCATTGAGTGATTCTCTCTCAAGATCCAAGATTGGCATTGGTTTGTTGGCCAAAGTCAAGACCTTTGATGTGTTTGAATCACGAATGCTTTGTTCCATATCATACATCTTGGGCAAGTTGTGATTTGTTGGCCAAAGTCAAGGTCACTTCTTGTTCATCGACCTCGATTATGAAGCTTTCCCACTACCAATAGGTCACGCTTAACTGGTTTCATTAAGCTTGTTGAGAAAAAGCCAAGGCTTAGTTGATTCAGAGGAAAACGGTTAGGAAATATATTGAATATATTGGCATATATTGGATATATGTTTTGGACTTGGAGGTCCACCTACTGGATTTAGGAATTGGATGAGATCCAATTAATCTTAGAGATCTACCTAGTTAAGTTTCATACAACTTGTTGGCCAAAGTCAAGGTTGTGTGTTATTTAACGGGATCCTAGCCCACTAGGAAACTAGGTTTCCCGAGTACTCCATAGAGGGTTAGAGGCTCGCCGAAAAATAGTGGGAGGCAAGTATTGAATTTGCAATCTCGTTTAGATACTTGCCAATACGCGCTCATTTTATTTTTCATCCTTAATTATTAAATATATTAGTTGGACTAATATTCAATTGTTGTTTTAATTGAACAGTTGGACTGTATTCAAACTACTTCATTTGTGGTTGGTTATATAGTTGGACTATAGTAATCAATACATTTGAATGTAACTGATCAAATGTAGTTGATTATATAGTTAGACTATAGTAATCATTATATTTAATTGTACCCGAAATCGTTGATTGGATAGTTGGACTATAGCAATCAATATGAATGAAAGATTAGCGTCAAAGGACATAATCTTGGGGAAAATGTCTTTAACGGCTTTAATTTTCAGATTGGGAATAGAACCTCACGATCCTGGGAGCTGAGAAGTTATCCTATTTGATAGAGAAACCTCTCAAGCATGAGCCCGAAGTTGAGCGAATAGTAGAACATGAGCTTAGGGAGACTCATTGTGATGATAACTTTAGTGCTCAATCCGTTATGCACAACCAGACCTTCTTAAAAGGACATATCCCAATTTGTATGCCTAGGATGTGGCAAACGGGGTCACTAGAAGTGTGACTGCCGTATGGACAAGACATACATGAAGGAAGTGAAGGCGGGACAAGGTTTCGACTTCAAGACTTTTTGCTATAAACATGTTCACTACTGGTATTAAAATTGGATTTTTGATACTGGAGGTGGTACATAAACATATGTACTGATATGCAGGATGTGCTGATTAGCAGGAAACTGGCTTCATATGAGATTGACCTATGAGTCGGAAACAGGACATGAGTCTTTGTTTTGGTTATAGAAACCTAAGTTTTGGAACTGCCCTTTGGGCATGTACTTAAATTAGGAGACTGTTATAATGTATCTAGTTTGACTAGAAACATTATCTCTATATCTAGTTTAACCCGTTGCGGGTATACCTGTATATTCTAGAACACTAAATGTTTTGTTTATAAACGATGATATTGAGATAAGCACATTAGATGTGAATAACAATATTTATATTTAGAATATAAATGAATCTCAAAATATAATATGACAAACAAAAGCTCAAATTGAGTAAATCAAATGAGACTTATTTATGACATTGTCGTCTGGGACGCATTAACAAGACTCGTATATCCATACTTTCGAAGAGTGGATACTAGGACGGATTTGATTCTAATTCAAATGATGTCTACGAATCTAGTTTGTTAGGCAAAGTGCCTAAAACACCTTTTACTTGGTAAAAGTGCAAATGCCACCGATCTGTTAGCCCTCGTTCATAGTGACGTAAGTGGGCCCATGTCTAGCTAGGCTAGAGGTGGATATGAATACTTCGTAACCTTTACGGATGTGGCATCGCGTTATGGTTATGTGTTTCTTATGAAACACAAGTCATAAACTTTTGAGTAATTCAAAGAGTTTCGACACGAAGTATAGAAAAACATACGGGTAAAAGTATTAAGACATTACGGTTGGACCGTAGTGGAAAATACTTGAGCAATAAGTTTCTTGATTACTTGAAAGAGTATAGTATTCTTTCACGGTAGACTCCTCCCGGAACACCTCAATTGGGTAGTGTGTCCGAACGGAGAAATCAACTTTGTTGGACATGGTAAGGTTAATGATGAGTCGCTCTGAGCTACCAATTTCCTTATGAGGATACACATTAAACAATGCAGTACTTATTTTGAATAAGGTTCCATAAAAATCTGTTAGAGAGACTTCATATTAGACATGAACAGGAAAGAAATCGGGTTTCACATTCCTGAAGATTTGGGAATGCTGGGCATATGTTTGTATGGTACCAAACTAGGACCCAAATCGGATAAGTGCCTATTTGTAGGTTGTCCTAAGGAAACCAAAGTATAGTACTTATATAACTCACAAGAGAACAATGTAATTATTGCTCTCAACGCGGTTTTCCTAAGAGGAACTCTGATATGCAGTGGTAAGTGGGAGGAAAGTGAAACTCGATGAAAATCGAAGTAATACTGTTCCAGGCACCAAGTCCTCACGGAACACAAACAGTTCATCATGGATGAAACTGTACCAATAATCTTCGAATACACAAGAAGCGCGTAGGTTGGAGAGATTCAGAAAACAACCTGGGAGGTATGGGTTTCTGATCTCACCTCATGTAGATATTAATCTTATTGAGAAAGACGAACCAGCTACATATGAGGAAGTGATACAAGATATCGACTCATTTTATGGCAAAATGCCATAAAGTCCGAAATGGATTCCATGCATATCAACCAAGTTTGGATACTGGTTGATGTACCAGAAGGTATTGTGCCTATTGGTACTATATGAGTCTTCAAGGAAGACATACATAGATGGCAATATACAAATGTACTGAGCTAGGCTTGTACATAAAGGGTATCATCAAAGACATAATGTCGACTACGATGAAACTTTTTCACCTGTTGCCATGATTAAATCCATTCAGATAATTCTTGATGTTGCTGCATATTTCATTTATGAAATTTGACAACTGAATGTCAAAACTACTTTCCTTAACGGAAACCTTTTTGAAGATGTTTGTATCCAACATCCTGACGGTTTTGTCGTGCCAAAACATGCAAACAAGGTTTGCAAGTTAAATCGATCCATTTATGGATTGAAGCAAGCATAGCGTTCTTGGAACCAAAGTTTTGATGAGATCATAATGGTATATGATTTCATTCAAAATGAAGATAATTCTTGTGTATATAAGAAGGTTAGTGGGAGCGCACTGAAAATGAATGTCCTATACATTGATGATGTATTGCTTCACAGCAATAACATTCCCATAATATAATCGGTGAAAGCTTGGCTTTCATTAAAATTCTCCATTGAATACTTGGGAGAGGCAACCTTTATTCTAGGAATAAGGATCTACTGGGATATATCTAGAAGTTGTTGGCACTCTCCGAGAACTCGTACATTGAAAGACATGTACGTGACCTGGTGTCTCGTATGCTTTGAGCATATGGAATCACAATCAGACCAATCCAGGTGATAGTCACTGGATTGATGTAAAGAACATCCTTATGTATCTTGGACGAACTAAGGATACGTTCTTAAAATATGGGAAATGAGAACTTGAGGTAACTAGGTTCACCGCTGCAAGTTTCCAAACCGATAAAAACGAATGTAAGTCACAATGATGGTACATATATAGTTTGAATAACGGAATAGTGAGCTGGAAATCTTCCAAGCAAGATACTGTTGCTGAATAAACAATAAGAGCGGAACATTGCTGCAGCTCAGGCAGCAAAATAAGCATTTTGGATCTATAAAATTCCTAATTAGATTAGGAGTAGTTATGTTAGTAACTGAGCTGGGCTACAACACAGGCTAGAGAACCGCGGTCTCATCAATGATCCAAGTATGTACTTCAACTATTTCATCTGATTCGTAAGATCATACATCGTGGCGATGTGATGATCGAATAAATCGCATCAGATGATAATCTTGCAAATCCGCTGACGAAAGCTGTTTCGCAGCATAAGTTTGAGCGACCCATAAATAGTTCAGGTGTTGGACACTTGAGTGATTGGCTATAGGCCAAGTGGGAGATTGTTGGACATATATGACCCATAGCATCACTATTTATACAGAACATGGTGTTGTTGTATAAATTAACTATGTGACAAATGAAATTGCTCTTTTATCATTTGTAATTGGATTACCTGGATATATAAATGATAAAAGTCCATATGATTAGTACCAGATTAATAAGATATGAGACAGTATTAATCCACAAAGGTTTAATCATTAAATATCCCTAGTCGTAGTATTATCGAGACTGGACATCGATAATGCGGAATATGCTAGTATTACACTTGTGCGTGTTATGGAAGAGTAACGACATAGTTCTCATATATTTGGGTATTGGATACTCATGCAAGTGTAATAGGAGGTTATGTTTACCGATGGTACGGAAACAGCTTCGCTCTGGATAGACCCTTCGAAATCTCATTGGTAGTATGACTATATGTGTATGGGAATCCGAATCAGGGTAGATGTATTTGGTCTTAACCTGAGACTTTCATTGCTAATACTTGTGACAACCAATATACTTTGGTGTACGCCTCTTCTAGGTATACTGAGAATCTTAGTGTATTGGGTGTGATGTTAAGATGAAGTATCACTTTAGTCATATGGATATGATGATCACGCAGGGATACATAACTGGTACTCTAAGTGCTATAGCCATTGGAGAAGTATGACTAGGTCATGAATTTTCGATCATAAATAGACTAGTTACTAGTGATTTGATATATACTTCGTACGGGATAGACACAACTCCAGTCCCAGGCCTAGCATGTGACATCTGATACTGGATCGTAATGCGCAATACTATGTATACTACGCCTGACAAAGATCATGTATTCCGTAGCAGAATATTTCTGGAGAATTGGGTAGGCACGGTGCTTTGCTAGAAGCCAACCATGTATTGTAAATCGGTAAGAACGTGGTACCGGGTACGCACGTATTCAGATAGTCCGATAACCGTATTTACTGCCAACATATGCATGGATCTCTTGGGTCGCATCCCAAAGATTCACCGATGATATTTGACTCGAACAATATTAATCTGTGATTAATTAAGAGAGAGAAAATTAATATGGGATTAATATCAAGAGACAAAATTAATCTGGGATTAATTATCAAAGAAAGAATTAATCTGGGATTAAATTCGTCGAGAAGAGAGAACGTGATTAATTTGGAATTAATCGGTGAATTAAAATTAATAGTTAAATTAGATTTTACTATTTGATTTATTTAATTGGGTTAAAATAATAAATTAGATATATTAAATGAAATTGGATTTCAACGCGGAATTTAATTGCATTTTAATTCTAGCGAACGAATTAATTTGGAATTAATTCGTAAGCATCTTTGACCGGCGTAAACACCACGTATAACGCAAGCGCACGTATCGTTCAAGTAGTATAAAAATATCGATCCCACGAGGACTTAATTCCTACCGTTGTTATTAATTATTGATACTATTTATTTACAGGTATGTAATTATAGGGAGAATAAAATGATTGCTTTTGTTTGTTGAATGTGGATTTGATAAATAAAATACTAAAGACACAAAAGAAAATACTAAGGAAAATAACAAAAGACTCAAAGATCTAGGGTCGTGACTCCACACAATATTATTCTAAAGATGAATTGATTCTCTTATATATGCGTAATAAATCAGTTTGCTAACCAGGAACACGAAAATATGCAAAAGCCTCTGTCGATGGTCAGACGCAAATACCCAGTATAACTCAATTGAACCATATGTCTATGTCAACCAAATTACCTGGATTCATTAAGATCAAGTTCCAATTGTGGCTACCCCCGTCCGACAGGTATATGTCTATCCTGTAAGGAAATCTATTAAAGGGTTATCTATCCTCATGGAAGATCTTGGGCTATTGAATCTAAGGCTGAAACCTAAAATCACTATGTCTAGTTCATTTTAAGTTTACCACATCAATCTTATTGGTGATCAGACAACAAGAAACATTAAGCTTAAGACTCAATAAACAAACTAAAGAATTAACCAATAAATAATTAAATCAATAATTAAGCCTAGTAATATTGTGTTTCATCACATCTCTAGAATAAAAATAAAATGCTGGGGGTTAGAGGATCCACTTTTAGAAATGTCAAATTATTATAATATGGAAATTGCCAGAATTATCCAATTAAGTTGAACCATCCATAAAATCGGTGTTATTATTTATCCATAAACCAGCCATATAGGCGGTAATTATCTGTCACCTAAAGATCTGCCATATAGGCGGTGTCACATTATGTTACATAATTAAAACCAGCCATAAGGAGGAATCAACTTTTAATTCATATTATTAAATCACAATTTCCATATTATAATTGAAGTGAGATTAATCTACCTTTACTATTTCTAATTTAGAAATCTCCCTTATTATAATATATAAATCTGTGTGATATTTACCAACCAGCCATATAGGCGGTATCCTGATTAAGTCAAATGAATAATTAATTACCAACCGACCAACCAGGCGGTATCCTCATTAAGTAAGGTTAAAACCAATTTATAAATAATTACCAACCGACCAATATAGCGGTATCCTTTTAAGTCAGGTTTTAAATAATTTATATATTATAATTAAGGGTGATTAATCTAAATTATAAAATTAAAAAGCTTCACCTTTACCCCAGCAGTAAATTAACTACTGAACATAAAAGAACAAAAATAAACTAAAATAAAATTTTATTACAAAAAGTAAAATTGCATAATTGAAAATACTAAAAGTAAAAATGCTTAATTTAAATTACAAAAACTTAAACACACAAGATGCAATCCTTAAAGTCCTTACAAATCTCAAGGAATGCATGATTTGAATTCTGAAATCGAGCTGAATTTATAGGCGTCAATAGGGTGTCCGTGTCGCGACGCGCAGTTTGCGTCGCGACGTGAGTGATTGTCGACGTGGCAGCTTCTGGTTCGTTGGCTTTAGATTCTAGATAAGGTGATAAGGTGACACGTGGCAAGGCGGCTGGGAGCTGAATGATTGAGCTGATGTGGCGGCTCGTTATTGGCTGGTTTCAGATTCTTATCTGCCATGTGTCAATTTGGATAAATGAGTCAATAATTGAGCTGACGTGGCGCTGACGTGGTGACACGTGGCGAAAGTGATTGTCGGCACCATAGAATTGCGACACGTGGCACGCTGTGATTGGCTGATGATGACGTGCCAATGACGTGGCACTTTGACTCGGTCAACCAGTGATGTGGATGATGACGTGGAAGACACGTGGCGACACGTGGTGATGGCGACTGTCGGCACCGTAGGATGATGACACGTTTCACAGTGCACGTTAGCAGATCGGCTGTGATGGTGACACGTGGCACGGCGCACGTTAGCAAAGTCAAACTTCACAGATTCTGACTTGTGGACCCGGCGCACATTAGCAAGTCTTCGTGCATGTTAGGCGTCGCGACGCAGGTAGCTTGCGCGTCGCGACGCGGAAAAATTACAAAAATACCCTTTTCGTCATTTTTCACTATTTTGGCTCCAAATTGCTTCCAATACTTTCCAAACTTTATTTATCTGTAAAATAACAATAAAAACACATCAAAATGTTCACAAAACTCAAGAAACTATACAGAATATTAGGATAAATGAGTGGGAAATAGTGATATAAATACCACTCATCACCCCCCAAACCTAACATTTTGCTAGTCCTCGAGCAAAAAACAAAATAAAATAATATAAAAATAAAATTAACTAAGACATTTTCGTAGGGATCACGGTTGCATTTAGCGTATGTAACAAGTGGACGAGTTGTAGTCTCGTGAGGGTTTACAACAATGATACCCACAAATATTTTACAAAAGTAAAAAGAAAGTAAAACTAATGCACACAAAAGCAAAAAGACAAGAGAAAATAAAATAAAGAAGTTAGTGAGTAATCAAGTGAAACTTCTACTCCAAGTTACTAGTTGTTTTCTTTCTTTCTAAATTACCGAATAAGTAAATTCTCCTATTATATTTACCATTCTCCATATACACAGCCGACAAAATATTAAACAGTAGAAGATTTTAGAAGATACTAATCAACTAAATCCCTCCTCCAAACCTAAATGAGACATTATCCCCAATGTCTTAAACAGTAGAAGATTTTAGAAGATAATACCTGGTTAGCTGAAATTTTACACGAAAAGTTAAAGGTTAAGATCCAGATTAATCCGACGCCTCTTACCACGATCGGCTTCGGACCAATTTATATTTGAAAGGATAGGGTCAATTTGTGGTTCATAGGCTAAGATTTGGTCAATTAGATCCGGAGCAGTTCTAGCAGTGAAGATGAGTTCTTTTAAAGGTTTTGACACGAACCCATTTCTCCGGGCATCATCAAGAAACACACAAAGAAAATCATAAAATCCATCAACGTTAAACAACCCAATTGGTTTCTGGTGTATGTTCAAGTTCGCCCAAGATAGCACAATAAAAATTTCCTCCAATGTGCCATAGCCACCTGGCAAAGCAATAAAAGCATCAGCACAGTTAATCATTTCTACCAATCGTTCAGACATATCTGGCACGATCAGTTCCTCTCCGTTTGATGGTTCAATAAGATTTGCCTCTGCCAAGGGTTTTGGGATGATTCCCAAAATGTGACTGCCTCATTCCTGTACGGCCTTTGAAACGATCCCATAAGTCCAAGATTGCCTCCGCCATATACTAAGTTCATATTCCTTGCAGCTAAGACTCGACCCAATTCCTGTGCTGCTTCTACATATTGTGGCTTAACACCAACACTAGTACCGCAAAACACACAGATGTTTTCAACTCGTCTTCTTGAAGTGGCTTCCATGTTTATATATTTCTTTCTCAAATCTAGATGCCTTCAAAATTTCAATGACGGCTTAATTTATAGTACCTGAAAAGAGTGAGTAATAATAGCACTAGTATCTTCCAAATGAAGATATTAGCTAAACAACAAAAGAAATCGTGAAAGGTCAAAAATTCTGGATCCTGTCTACGAAAATAATGATAATTACAACAGAAAAGCAAATCCAAGCAATAATTAAGGTAACAGAATTGTGTACGCAATACGCCACTCGTTTGGTATATAAAACCATTAGCATGTGTCTCAAGATTTCATTCCTTACTCAGCCATTACTAATGAATTGGCTCTCATCTTTGTGATTGCCAAACACCATTCCTTCTGTCTTAAAATGCTCCGTTTGTGATTTTCCCTACAAAAATAACATACTAAATTTCAAATTCTACAACATGTATACACAAAATATGAAAATAGAAATTACAACAAAGTGCATGGGTTGCATTCCTGCTAGCGCTAAATTTTTCGTCTTCAGCCAGACGTGACTGAAATCTATTCGTCAAGGAGGTTTCAGCGTCGTTTTGGATGTCCTATTAAAGACATTCCCATGTACGTTGCTTTTGAAGGGTCTCTTCCAACGGTAAGGTGGTAAAAAGAGTTTTGTCTCATTCAGTGCTCGTGCCACCTTTTTGATCTTTGTCGCTACAGTAATTCCTGAAAAGAAAGAAAGAAAATCAGGAGGTCTCGTATTGTGCTTGACTTGGAATGGTGGTTCCATTATATCAAGCTTATGGGTGATGTCTTTGATCTGTACTCCCCAAAACAGTGATGTTTCTCCTGAATGCCTGAGATCTTCAATTTGGTCAAACATTTTCTCCTCCATTTGCTCTTCTTCTTGCTCCACCTTTTCTTCACAGATGTATTTTAGGATTTCCGCATTCAATTCTTCATCTGTCATGTGTGAAATGTATGCTCCATAAGTGTCACCCTGAGGATGTAAAGAGATGTCAGATTTTAGGTCTTCATCCTCTGATCTGAGTGAAATGATTGGCTCAGGCAGATCTTCTTCAAACATTTGTGTAATGGAAGCTCCAAGATCTTCATTTGGAGGATAGAAAGTTTCATCCTCCTTTGTTGGTGCAGTTGGTACAAATGGCTCAGCTTCTTCATCCTCGTCAGAGTCAGAAGAATAATAAAAATCAAATTGAGACTTTGTTGGTTCAGGCTCCTGAGCTGATACCTCTGATTTTTGATACTGCTCAGCCTCGTCCTCTGTTATGATGTCATGATGAATCTCAGGATATTCGAAGGCTTCTTCAGTATTATTTGAATTTGCTTCATAAGATATATGATTCAGGTTATCTGTTAATTGTCTAACTTGATCTGTCATCCTCTGTATAGACGCCGCTTGACTCTGAATTTGTGCATCAAATTGAGCTTCCCGTTCCTCGAACCAATCTTTGAGCATGTGAATCAATTGATCTTCTTTTGATGGTTTTGGTTCTTGATGAAGATCATAGATGGATGGTGGATAAGATGGAAAGTATGATGGTTCTTCCTACCTTGAATGATTCCAATAATTCTGCCACTCTGAAAGGTATATACATTGATTGCTCGGGTGGTTACCATCACATATCACACATCTCCCCATTTCATTCTGATGAGCAAATGTAGTATTGCTTGATTCTGACATCCAGTAATAGTTGTAGGGCTGGATAACATGCCTCAGAAAACCGGACTGTTGCTCCCAGATTTGGGGTGTATCTTCTAGTTAAGCTCGTGATCTTTCAATCTCCCGATAATGTTCCATTTTTCAATCACCTAAAAACAAAAGAAATAAATAAAAATGACAGATAAAAATAAAGAAAATTAGATACAAGTAAATTAGATAGCTTCAAAATTAATAACTCAAGAAAAATAAGTCCCCGACAACGGGGCCAAAAACTTGACCGGCGTAAACAAACACGTATAACGCAAGCGCACGTATCGTTCAAGTAGTATAAAAATATCGATCCCACGAGGACTTAATTCCTACTGTTGTTATTAATTATTGATACTATTTATTAACAGGTAACTAATTATAGGGGGAATAAAATGATTGCTTTTGTTTGTTGAATGTGGATTTGATAAATAAAATACTTAAAGACACAAAAGAAAATACTAAGGAAAATAACAAAAGACTCAAAGATCTAGGGTCGTGACTCCACACAATATTATTCTAAAGATGAATTGATTCTCTTACATATGCGTAATAAATCAGTTTGCTAACTTGGAACACGAAAATATGCAAAAGCCTCTGTCGAAGGTCAGACGCAAATACCCAGTATAACCTAATTGAACCATATGTCTATGTCAACCAAATTACCTGGATTCATTAAGATCAAGTTCCAATTGTGGCTACCCCCGCCCGACAGGTATATGTCTATCCTATAAGGAAATCTATTAAAGGGTTATCTATCCTCAATGAAGATCGTGAGCATTGAATCTAAGGCTGAAACCTAAAATCCCTATGTCTAGTTCATTTTAAGTTTACCACATCAATCTTATTGGTGATTAGACAATAAGAAGCATTAAGCTTAAGACTCAATAAACAAACTAAAGAATTACCCAATAAATAATTAAATCAATTATTAAGCCTAGTAATATTGTGTTTCATCACTTCTCTAGAATAAAAATAAAATACTGGGGTTAGAGGATCCACTATTAGAAATCTCAAATTATTATAATATGGAAATTGCCAGAATTATCCAATTAAGTTGAACCAACCATAAAGGCGATGTTATTATTTATCCATAAACCAGCCATATAGGCAGTAATTATCTGTCACCTAAAGACCAGCCATATAGGCGGTGTCACAATATGTTACATATTTAAAACCAGCCATTAAGGCATAATCAACTTTTAATTCATATTATTAAATCAAAATTTCCATATTATAATTGAAGTGAGATTAATCTACCTTTACTATTTCTAATTTAGAAATCTCCCTTATTATAATATATAAATCTGTGTGATATTTTCCAACCAGCCATATAGGCGGTATCCTGATCAAGTCAAATTAATAATTAATTACCAACCGACCAACCAGGCGGTATCCTCATTAAGTAAGGTTCAAACCAATTTATAAATAATTACCAACCGACCAATATAGCGGTATCATTATTAAGTCAGGTTTTAAATAATTTATATTGATAATTATGGGAGATTAATCTAAATTATAAAAGTAAAAAGCTTCACATTTACCCCAGCAGTAAATTAACTACTGAACATAAAAGAACAAAAATAAAAGAAAAGAAAATTTTATTACAAAAAGTAAATTGCATAATTGAAAATACTAAAAGTAAAAATGCTTAATTTAAATTACAAAAACTTAACCACACAAGATGCAATCCTTAAAGTCCTTACAAAACTCAAGGAATGCATGATTTGAATTCTGAAATCGAGCTGAATTTATAGGCGTCAGTAGGGTGTCCACGTCGCGACGCGAGTGATTGTCGACGTGGCAGCTTCTAGTTCGTCGGCTTTAGATTCTGGATAAGGTGATAAGGTGACACGTGGCAAGGCGGCTGGGAGCTGAATGATTGAGCTGACGTGGCGGCTCGTGATTGGTTGGTTTCAAATTCTTATCTGCCACGTGTCAATTCAGATAAATGAGTCAATAATTGAGCTGACATGGCGCTGACGTGGCGATAATGTGGCGACATGTGGCGAAAGTGATTATCGGCACCATATAATTGCCACACGTGGCACGTTGTGATTGACTGATGATGACGTGGTAATGATGTGGCACTTTGACTCGGTCAACCGGTGATGTGGATGATGACATGGCAGACACGTTGAGTGACACATGGCGACACGTGGTGATGGAGACTGTCGGCACCGTAGGATGATGACACGTGTCACGGCGTACGTTTGCAGATCGGCTGTGATGGTGACACGTGGCACGACGCACGTTAGCAAAGTCAAACTTCACAGATTCTGACTTGTGGACCCGGCGCACGTTAGCAAGTCTTGGTGCATGTTAGGCGTCGCGATGCAGGTAGCTTGCGCGTCGCGACACGGACAAATTACAAAAATATCCTTTTCGTCCTTTTTCACTGTTTTGGCTCCAAATTTCTTCCAATACTTTCCAAACTTTATTTATCTGTAAAATAACAATAAAACACATCAAAACGTTCACAAAACTCAAGAAACTATACAAAATATTAGGATAAATGAGTGGGAAATAGTGATATAAATACCACTCATCACACCCACAAACCTAACATTTTGCTAGTCCTCGAGCAAAACACAAAATAAAATAACATAACAATAAAATTAACTAATCCATTTTCATAGGGATCACTGCAAGCCTTTAAACCCATAGGTGTCCCCAGTGGACGAGTTGTAGTCTCGTGAGGGTTTATATCAATGATACCCACAGATATTTTACAAAAGTAAAAAGAAAGTAAAACTAATGCACACAAAAGCAAAAAGACAAGAGAAAAGAGAATAAAAAAGTTTGTGACTAATCAAGTGAAACTTCTACTCCAAGTTACTAGTTGTTTTCTTTCTTTCTAAATTACCGAATAAGTAAATTCTCCTATTATATTTACCATTCTCCATATACACAGCCGACAAAATATTAAACAACTCATTTTTGCCCACAACAGTCACAAGTGCAGTTGATAAGAGAGTAATATTTTTGTATTAAAGTTTTATCAGAATTCACACATTTTTGTAGAAATGGAATAATTCACCAGGTGTTAAGACACCCCTGCGGACTTAATTACTCAGACTTCAGATATATATATTTTTGCAACATCCTTGATCCATGTAGCGAGCTTTGGGCCAGTGACTCCCAAACCAGTTGGCTTTAGGGCACTAGGTGTTAAAACACCCTTATAGACTAAATAACTCGGATCTCAGACGTTTTTTTTTTTACTCCATCCATTTTTGAGATGCTTCCTCCAACTAAACTAGAGCACTGAATATTACAAACTTTTCAATTTTAGCTCATGTCTGTATGTTACCATGCATGTTGATAATACCTGCCAACTGAGCATAAGAATATCCATTTTAGTCAGTATTATGGAGAATCCACAAATTAAATAATTCAAAAGGAAATAAACAAAAATTAACTTGTTCCGAAATAGGTTTAAGATACGTCTCAGGAGTGAAAACTCCTTACTCAGCTATCTCTTACCAATTTCACCTTTTTAGTCAAAATAAAAACACAAAAATGCAAAATATTTTAGTAATTTTTGAAAATTTTTCAAATTTTTTGTATTTTTCAAAAAAATTTGGACTAAAAATAAAAACAACACCCAAAATAAAAACAAGATACTAATCAACTAAATCCCTCCTCAAAACCTAATTGAGACATTGTCCCCAATATGTTAAATAGTAGAAGAGTTTAGAAGATAATACTTGGTTAGCTGAAATTTTACACGAAAAGTTAAAGGTTAAGATCCAGATTAATCCGACGCCTCTTACCACGATCGTCTTCGGACCAATTTATCTTTGAAAGGATAAGGTCAATTTGTGGTTCATAGGCTAAGATTTGGTCAATTAGATCCGGAGCAGTTCTAGCAGTGAAGAGGAGTTCTTTTAAAGGTTTTGACACGAACCCATTTCTCCGGGCATCATCAAGAAACAGACAAAGAAAATCATAAAATCCATCAATGTTAAACAACCCAATTGGTTTCTGGTGTATTTTCAAGTTCGCCTAAGATAGCACTATAAAAATTTCCTCCAATGTGCCCAAGCCACCTGGCAAAGCAATAAAAGCATCAGCACGATTAATCATTTATATCAATCGTTCAGAAATACCTGGCACGATCAGTTCCTCTCCGTTTGATGGTTCAATAAGATTTGCCTCTACCAAGGGTTTTGGGATGATTCCCAAAATGTGACTGCCTCCTTCCTGTACGGCCTTTGAAACGATCCCATAAGTCCAAGATTGCCTCTGCCACATACTAAGTTCATATTCCTTGCAGCTAAGACTCGACCCAATTCCTGTGCTGCTTCTACGTATTGTGGCTTAACACCAACACTAGTACCGCAAAACACACAGATGTTTTCAACTCGTCTTCTTGAAGTGGCTTCCATGTTTATATATTTCTTTCTCAAATCTAGATGCCTTCAAAATTTCAATGACGGCTTAATTTATAGTACCTGAAAAGAGTGAGTAATAATAGCACTAGTTCTTCCAAATGAAGATATTAGCTAAACAACAAAAGAAATCGTGAAAGGTCAAAAATTCTGGATCCTGTCTACGAAAATAAAGATAATTACAACAGAAAACCAAATCCAAGCAATAATTAAGGTAACAGAATTGTGTACGCAATACGCCACTCGTTTGGTATATAAAACCATTAGAATGTGTCTCAAGATTTCATTCCTTACTCAGCCAGTACTAATGAATTGGCTCTCATCTTTGTGATTGCCAAACACCATTCCTTATGTCTTAAAATGCTCCGTTTGTGATTTTCCCTACAAAAATAACATACTAAATTTCAAATTCTACAACATGTATACACAAAATATGAAAATAGAAATTACAACAAAGTCCATGGGTTGCATTCCTGCTAGCGCTAAATTTTTCGTCTTCAGCCAGACGTGACTGAAATCTATTCGTCAAGGAGGTTTCAGCGTCGTTTTGGATGTCATATTAAAGACATTCCCATGTGCGTTGCTTTTGAAGGGTCTCTTCCAACGGTAAGGTGGTAAAAAGAGTTTTGTCTCATTCAGTGCTCGTGCCACCTTTTTGATCTTTGTCGCTACAGTAATTCCTGAAAAGAAAGAAAGAAAATCAGGAGGTCTCGTATTGTGCTTGACTTGGAATGGTGGTTCCATTATATCAAGCTTCTGGGTGATGTCTTTGATCTGTACTCCCCAAAACAGTGATGTTTCTCCTGAATGCCTGAGATCTTCAATTTGGTCAAACATTTGCTCCTCCATTTGCTCTGCTTCTTGCTCCACCTTTTCTTCACAGATGTATTTTAGGATTTCCGCATTCAATTCTTCATCTGTCATGTGTGAAATGTATGCTCCATAAGTGTCACCTGAGGATGTAAAGAGATGTCAAATTTTAGGTCTTCATCTTCTGATCTGAGTGAAATGATTGGCTCAGGCAGATCTTCTTCAAACATTTGTGTAATGGAAGCTCCAAGATCTTCTTTTGGAGGATAGAAAGTTTCATCCTCCTTTGTTGGTGCAGTTGGTACAAATAGCTCAGCTTCTTCATCCTCGTCAGAGTCAGAAGAATAATAAAAATCAAATTGAGACTTTGTTGGTTCAGGCTCCTGAGCTGATACCTCTGATTCTTGATACTGCTCAGCCTCGTCCTCTTTTATGATGTCATGATGAATCTCAGGATATTCGAAGGCTTCTTCAGTATTATTTGAATTTGCTTCATAAGATATATGATTCAGGTTATCTGTTAATTGTCTAACTTGATCTGTCATCCTCTGTATAGACGCCGATTGACTCTGAATTTGTGCATCAAATTGTGCTTCCCGTTCCTCGAACCAATCTTTGAGCATGTGAATCAATTGATCTTCCTTTGATGGTTCTGGTTCTTGATGAAGATCATAGATGGATGGTGGATAAGATGGAAAGTATGATGGTTCTTCGTACCTTGAATGATTCCAATAATTCTGCCACTCTGAAAGGTATATACATTGATTGCTCGGGTGGTTACCATCACATATCACACATCTCCCCATTTCATTCTGATGAGCAAATGTAGTATTGCTTGATTCTGACATCCAGTAATAGTTGTAGGGCTGGATAACATGCCTCAGAAAACCGGACTGTTGCTCCCAGATTTTGGGTGTATCTTCTAGTTAAGCTCGTGATCTTTCAATCTCCCGATAATGTTCCATTTTTCAATCACCTAAAAACAAAAGAAATAAATAAAAATGACAGATAAAAATAAAGAAAATTAGATACAAGTAAATTAGATAGCTTCAAAATTAATAACTCAAGAAAAATAAGTCCCCGACAACGGGGCCAAAAACTTGACCGGCGTAAACAAACACGTATAACGCAAGCGCACGTATCGTTCAAGTAGTATAAAAATATCGATCCCACGAGGACTTAATTCCTACTGTTGTTATTAATTATTGATACTATTTATTAACAGGTATCTAATTATAGGGGGAATAAAATGATTGCTTTTGTTTGTTGAATGTGGATTTGATAAATAAAATACTTAAAGACACAAAAGAAAATACTAAGGAAAATAACAAAAGACTCAAAGATCTAGGGTCGTGACTCCACACAATATTATTCTAAAGATGAATTGATTCTCTTAAATATGCGTAATAAATCAGTTTGCTAACTTGGAACACGAAAATATGCAAAAGCCTCTGTCGAAGGTCAGACGCAAATACCCAGTATAACCTAATTGAACCATATGTCTATGTCAACCAAATTACCGGGATTCATTAAGATCAAGTTCCAATTTTGGCTACCCCCGCCCGACAGGTATATGTCTATCCTATAAGGAACTCTATTTAATGGTTATCTATCCTCAAAGAAGATCGTGGGCTATTGAATCTAAGGCTGAAACCTAAAATCCCTATGTCTAGTTCATTTTAAGTTTACCACATCAATCTTATTGGTGATTGGACAACAAGAAGCATTAAGCTTAAGACTCAATAAACAAACTAAGGAATTACCCAATAAATAATTAAATCAATTATTAAGCCTAGTAATATTGTGTTTCATCACTTCCCTAGAATAAAAATAAAATGCTGGGGGTTAGAGGATCCACTTTTAGAAATCTCAAATTATTATAATATTGAAATTGCCAGAATTATCCAATTAAGTTGAACCAGCCATAAATGCGGTGTTATTATTTATCCATAAACCAGCCATATAGGCGGTAATTATCTGTCACCTAAAGACCAGCCATATAGGCGGTGTCACATTATGTTACATAATTAAAACCAGCTATTAAGGCGGAATCAATTTTTAATTCATATTATTAAATCACAATTTCCATATTATAATTGAAGTGAGATTAATCTACCTTTACTATTTCTAATTTAGAAATCTCCCTTATTATAATATATAAATCTGTGTGATATTTACCAACCAGCCATATAGGCGGTATCCTGATTAAGTCAAATTAATAATTAATTACCAACCGACCAACCAGGAGGTATCCTCATTAAGTCAGGTTAAAACCAATTTATAAATAATTACCAACCGACCAATATAATGGTATCATTATTAAGTCAGGTTTTAAATAATTTATATATTATAATTAAGGGAGATTAATCTAAATTATAAAAGTAAAAAGCTTCACATTTACCCCAGCAGTAAATTAACTACTGAACATAAAAGAACAAAAATACAATAAAATAAAACAAAATTTTATTACAAAAAGTAAAATTGCATAATTGAAAATACTAAAAGTAAAAATGCTTAATCTAAATTACAAAAACTTAAACACACAAGATGCAATCCTTAAAGTCCTTACAAAACTCAAGGAAGGCATGATTTGAATTCTGAAATCGAGCTGAATTTATAGGCGTCAGTAGGGTGTCCGCGTCGCGACGCACAACTTGCGTCAAGACGCGAGTGATTGTCGACGTGGCAGCTTCTGGTTCGTTAGCTTCAGATTCTGGATAAGGTGATAAGGTGACACGTGGCAAGGCGGCTGGGAGCATAATGATTGAGCTAACGTGGCGGCTCGTGATTGGCTGGTTTCAGATTCTTATCTGCCACGTGTCAATTCGGATAAATGAGTCAATAATTTAGCTGACGTGGCGATGACGTGGCACTGACGTGGCGACAGTGATTGTCGGCACCATAGAATTGCGACACGAGGCACGCTGTGATTGGCTGATGATGACGTGGCACTTTTACTCGGTCAACCGGTGATGTGGATGATGATGTGGCAGACACGTGGAGTGACACGTGGCGCCACGTGGTGATGGCGACTGTCGGCATCGTAGGATGATGACACGTGTCACGGTGCACGTTAGCTAAGTCAAACTTCACCGATTCTGACTTGTGGACCCGGCGCACGTTAGCAAGTCTTGGTGCATGTTAGGCGTCGCGACGCAGGCAGCTTACGCGTCGCGACGCAGACAAATTATAAAAATGCTTTTTTCGTCCTTTTTCACTGTTTTGGCTCCAAATTGCTTCCAATGCTTTCCAAACTTTATTTATCTGTAAAATAACAATAAAACACATCAAAACGTTCACAAAACTCATGAAACTATACAAAATATTAGGATAAATGAGTGGGAAATAGTGATATAAATAACACTCATCAGACTTTAATAATAATTTTGCGAGGCATAATTATTTAATTAAATTAGATTTAATTACGTCGCGACGGAAAATTCATTTAATCGGATTAAACGAACCCGAGCCCAAAAGTGTGTTGAGCAAGCCCACTTGAATTTTAATTTAAAGTGGGGCACACTTCACTTACATCATTAGTCACCTTTGGTGATAGAAGTGGATGATGGGTTTTGGTGGAAACTTGTAAAACACTCTTTGCCTTTTGAAAAAGAAAAATTACAATTAACGAATTTTCATTATTATTTTTTCCTTTTTTGCCAAGCAATTGATTTTCAAGTCTATATAAGACTTGGCCAAAATGGCATTAAAAGTGTTGCTGGCCGAATGATAGATAAATAAAAAAAAAGGTGCTCTCTGACTTCTCTTTTTACTTTTGGCGAAAAGCAGCTTTTGCTTTTCTTTGAGAAATAAAAAGGCAAGTGGCCATTAATTTCATTTTGGCAATTGGCCTGACTTTTGCAGTTTTTGGCCGAAAAGATCAAAGGCAATTGCCTTATGTTTCTTCTTCTCATTGGCCGAATTGGCCACTATATTTTGAAGAAAGGCCGATTGGCTTTTGACTTGCAGACTTGGCCGAATGGCATTGGCTTACCAAGGGCTGATTGCTTCCTCTCTCCAGGCCGAATTGTTGCTTCTCTTGGAGAGCAAAATTCTTCCATTTTGTTCTTACTAGCACATAAAATGAGTCAAATGATGGTGACAGGGATACTCAACCATGAGCTTGGAAGCTTCAACATCCATTAAAGTTTTGAACTCAACCGATCATTGTAAGTCCTCCGCAACTTATTTTTGATTTTATTCACACACGAATCACGCTTAGAGATCTCGTGGCATGTCTAGGACACTAACAAGACTCACGATGAATTTTATAGTTTTCAACACTTAGAATAGAATATCTTCGAACCATTCAAAATATTCTATCTGCGTTTCATTAGAAATATATTAAAAGTTCTCGAACAGTTCAAGATGTTCAATATATATACTAATGAAAACATGTAACTAAGTTATGACGATTCATTAACTAAGTTACGAAGTAAAGAAAACTATCTTAGGCAATTTAGAATTCATTAAACTACATACTTCCAAAGTATTAGTTTAATAAATCTGTGGTCCAATGACGATCATTGGTTAAATGAGATTTAATCATAACCTGAATACAATACTCATTAAATGGATAAGGATACATGGTGTGATCTCCTATCAGACCATCATGTACCATATGGAACAAACATCTAATGCTTCTGTGATAAAAAAAACTCATAAAGCACAAATCTAAGTTATTTATTTTTCCGAATATTTTCTTAATGTTCATATTTCATTAATGACACTACTAGTCGTCTTAAAATATGTAACAACTGTTCATACAGAACAAATAACTATCCAATAGTCACAAGTTCTGATATCAAATATCAAAACAGTTATTAAACATTTTTTTTAAATAATTAGACGGGAGATCTGATATATAATACCTACAGTTGTCGTATTGTGAGAATCGATATTCTCTATACACAACTATACACATCTCATCTCTTAAGCTTTATAATTTGCGGTCAATTATTCACAACGATTGCAAATAATTGATTAGCAAACTGTGTCAGACACGTGACTTCTAAAAGTCACTAAAAGCCAAGAAACGTCATTATATGATAAACAAATACTAAATGGGTTTTCTTAATGCTAGTCAAGAATCTCAAGACATGAACTATTCAAGTCAATTCTTACTGCATAAGAAATAATTCTTTCTAGAATAATATCCTAAAGCAGATATCTATTTAGATTACTAATCGTGACTTAGAAACTAAGTCACTAACCATCTTGATTTACAAGGAAATCAGAACAACAGTTACCGATGGTTGGAACTAATCTAACAATATCTAAGTCTACTGTCTTTCTAGAACCTATTCTAGAACTACGCAACCATAAGTAAAGTCAGAAAACCTATTCAAGTAATAAGTATGCAGTGGATTAGAAATATAAATCTATAAACAATATAGAATGAAAGGAAAAACAAAGCAGCATTTTCCAAAATATTACAAACTGCTTAAGTTATGAATTTTAAACTCAACAGTGTCTCCCACTACTTTACGTAATACCGTAATCCCCAACGGACAACGGGAATTCAATAATTAAATTGAATTCCATAGTGAGAATAGGATCCCATGAATATATTTCGACTCACAGCTTTGGGATGATCTCGCCTACGTATATTCATTAGGTAGATAACTTTTTGTCAATCACTCACCAGTGACTCCTGGTTTTGGTCCTGACCGTTTCTCGCTGTGACAGCTTTGGCACGTTCACAAGGAGGCGTATCAAGGCTACACTTGTCAATGACAAACTCAAGCTACCGATGTGTAGGACACAGAAATTGACGACGCATGTTGTTCCGGGCTCGCGGCCCGGTTGGGAGTACGGAGTAGCCCGCGGGGGACTAAACCGGAGAATAATGTAGTCGCCACCCGGTGTGAACTGGGACAAATATTTAAGGCCGCACTCACCCCTCGCAAGGGAAGACCTCAAACCGTTGGGTTCATAATAGTCCCTTACTTATGCCACTTGTAATGAAATGATTTGTACAATAATTTAACCAAGCCTAAGCAACATTTATTTCCAAGGATAATTTACTCCTAAGTTTGCATACAAAAGTACAAGGCTCATATCTAAGTTTGCATATATCCTATGTCCGAATTTTGCATACAACCTATTTGCATATAATCTATGTCCCAATTTGCATACAACCTATTTGCATATAATCTATGTCCGAATTTGCATGCATAAGGATAAATTGAAATACAGCAAGCATACAACTTCATGAACATGTTGAATGGATGAATGCGAAAGCATAAGTAGATAACTACCGTGTAAACGTGCATCATGGAAACGAACATGTGATCTTATGAACACAATAAATGACTAACTGCGAGAACATGAACAATCAAAAAGGTAAATGACAAAATGAGTAACCATGCATGCGATGTGATGGAAGATGGCATGTTTACTGTGGGCGTTCGTCGCCGCGTTCGAACGGTAAACAGAAAGTTCGTGTTCGAGTAGCGTCGTAAACACGTTCGAACGAACTGAGACAGAAAACATGCGTTCGTGAGGCATTCTGAAACGCGTTCGAACGGGGTTACAGCAGTGACCTCCAAAATGCAGTAAACAACATGACACATACGTGAACGGATGAATATATGACACCTAATAAATAATAACGGGCTAAAAGGAGCGGCAAAGCATCGTGGTAAAGGATTTTAACCCATCGACATGGAGGACCTCTAATCCAACTTACTAAGCCCATGCGCTAATAACATAATGCATATAAAAAATAAAGACAACGATATCGGACTTTGTATACCCGATTGAACACATCTTACATTCAACCGAATATACGTCATCCGTCGCGGCGAAGCATCGTGGTAAAGGATTTTAACCCCTCGAAATGGAGGACATGTAATCCAACTTACTAAGCCCATGCGCTAATAACATAATGCTTATAAAAAATAAAGACAACGATATCGGACTTTGTATACCCGATTGAACACATCTTACATTCAACCGAATATACGTCATCTGACACGGCGAAGCATCGTGGTAAAGGATTTTAACCCCTCGAAATGGAGGACCTTTAATCCAACTTACTAAGCCCATGCGCTAATAACATAATTCATATAAAAAATAAAGACAACAATATCAGACTTTGTATACCCGATTGAACACATCTTACATTCAACTGAATATACGTCATCCGGCGCGGCAAAGCATCGTGGTAAAGGATTTTAACCCCTAGAAATGGAGGATCTTTAATCCAACTTACTAAGCCCATGCGCTTTATCTCATCATTAAACAAATAAATAAAATGCAGAAATTAAATAGCGGATAGTAAATTAATCAAGATAACATAAAATAAAATATCCGCCGTTTACTCAAGTGGTACGTGGAGTTGTATCCCAAGTACATACCACACTACCGTCCATTCGGATTCGGCTACGGAATTTATGTCTGGGTTTCCATCCTATATACCACAAGAGACGACACATTTTCCATTCATTCAAAGCCACAACATGCATCCACAAACGACTCTCATACGAAATAAATAGCTAAAACAATTAAAAGATGAATAAAAATAAATACGAAAAGTGCACTCAGGTCTAACCTTTTATGTCGACTCTCGGACGTACGTTACACGGTGGTCGGAAGGGCTAAAACTCTGTAACTTTTCTGGTTCACTGGTCCATATTTTTCCTCGCTGTTTTGCAGCTCAAGCTACTGTTTTCACTCCGTTTTGCTGCTGTTTTACTGCTGTTTTTTTAGTCACTGTTTTTGTGTATCAGGGGCTGTTTTTGCGGTTTTTTTAAAGGGGTTATAGGCTGTTGTTTTGGGGTTTCTTTTAGGGGTTTTAGAGTGCAGTTCTTGTTACTGTTTTGGGGTGTTTTCTCGGCTGTTTTAAGGGTTAAATTTGCGATAATCACTGGCAGTGGAGGGGGGCTATTCTCAGCAGTGAAGGAGGGCAGTGCAGTGGGCTGTTTGGGCGTGCAGTGGAGGGCAATACAAGGTCTGTTTTGGTGTGACTTTGAGGGGGATTTTGTGGCTGTTTGTGAGGCAGTTCAGGGTCTGTTTTGGCGTGCAGTGGGGGCTAGTGAATGGAGGCTTATGCACTGATGATGGACTAGATGTTTGGTGTGCTAATGGGGTAGTGTATGGGGAGATGGCTCACGACAATGGAGGGGTTCTTTTGCTTCTTGTTCGGCGGCAATGCAAGGGTATTTCTTGTGTGAATTATGTGTGAATGAGCTAGGAGGGGGAAGTGTCTTGGCAATGTGTTTCTTTTATAGACAAAAGGGATGGGTGAATCCTTGCTTGACAAGGAAGGGATTTGTGCATTAAAGGAGGATATGATTTAGTGTTATGTAAGGAAAACACAAGATTGATTGGAGATAAAATTTGGTTTGTTTAGGAAGGTTGTATATTTAATTTGTTTTGTTTAGGCATGAAATTTGTTTAGTTAGGAATATAATTTACTTGATTTATTTTAATTAGGCATGATTTTATTTTAAATTGGTATATGATTTTTAGATTTTATTTAATTTTGGTTTATGATTTTTAGATTTTATTTAATTTTGTCATGTGTTAAATATGTATTTAATTAATTTGGATGTGTTTTAAGTGGGCTTGGGCGTGTAGGCCAAGGCTCAGGCGTGTGGGTTGGCTTTGGTGGTGGGTTTGGTGTGTGTAGGCTAGGTGTGTGGCTTGCAGGGGTTTTGGGCCAATGTTAAATGGTTTGCGAGGTTTTTGGGCTGAATGTGCTTTAAAACAGAGGTCCAACAAGTGAGCCCAAAGCTAAACAAGCGATTAAAATCTAACAAAAATATCAATTCCCTTCCGACGTCTGTTTCCCGCGACTCTTTCGACTTAAAAGGTAGTGTCTCCAAATGAGACTCATCATAAGGACTTATATGTAAAAATACAGTGCCTACACGATGTAGTCCTGACAGCTTTGGCAAGTTCAGGATTTCCTCTTTCACTTGAATTTGTCCAGTATCAATATACAACCGGTATATATAATAATTCTATAACCTACACCCTCACAGCTTTGGCACGATCTCAGATGCAGTTATAGAAAGATACATATAGACCGTACTGACAAGACGGACCAAGAAACATGTATCCAATACACGTTACTCTACAGCCATATTTAAAAGCGGGGATTTTCCTCTGGAAGCTATACTCTACATCAAATGCAGAATTTTAATCTAAATAATTTTCTAAACATTTCAATTCTACCTTAGAAAACATAACACAATTTAACTATTGAATTTCAGTTACATTTCCGTTAGTGTAGAACCGAAAAGTAAAGAAACATATATAGATTCCACGCATGTGCGAATATTAAAATTGGATTATATATCAAATATCAAGCTTGAGCAATGTAAAAGATGAAGCATCAGACCTGCTATGATACCATTTTTGTTAGGGTTTTGGGCGATGGGCGCGGCGGAAGCGCAGTTCGGGCGAAATCGTAATTTAAATTTTTTTCAAATTACTAAATAAATTATTCAATATCTAATATAAAACTATTTATTCATATTTCACCTAAAACTATTTATTCAATATCAACTATCAACATAAATACAATAGAAACTTCGCGAAACTTTTACGAAAACAGTTTTTCCGTAAAATGACGCAAAATGCGTTTTCGATTGAACCGGCCACTCGACACTTATGGGGATTGCCCAGGTCAGCCCCGATAGTGTCAGGGCAGTTCATGGGCTGCCTGAACAATGACAGATTCACTTTTTGGGTAGCCGTCACCCGGTTGACTCAAAAGTCACCCGGTAACGCCGTTTTGGTCGTTTTAGCTTATTTAAACTTGGAAACAATTTCCGGCAATTGTTTCAACTCCCAAAACACATCCATTACATTCATATGACATCAAAATCATCACATAATTTCCAGTTTCATCAGATCTGATCCAGAACAGAAATTTAACAATTTTCATGCTTTAAATCCAAAATTTCAAGATTAATCAAATTAATCAAAACACCAAATCAAGTCACCACATATGAACAACCCAAGAACATTTCTAGGTGCCAAAAGAGTGGTCATACACCTCTAGAATAGAAACTCATCATTAAATAACAAAATTGGACTAATATTACAATAATATCAACCAATCTCACTTCACACATGCACTACCACCTCCAATTTATCCACCATAACCAAAAGCCCCAAATTTCATAATAAAGAAGAAACCCTAGATATCACTATATCATCAAGAAACAAGAAACATAATTTTCCAAGCTTAGCAAATTTAGAATTACCTTTAATCTTATGAATCCTTAGCTTTATTTTTTGATTTTTCTTCTTTCTTTCCATGATTTCTTCAAACCAAAGGTGGAGAGCTTCTATCATGGTGGTATTCGGCCATTTGGGTTGAAAGAGAAAGGAACAAATTTTTTTCAATTTATTTCCTTAATGACCGACTTTGGAGAAGGGTAATATGGTCATTTTTAAATTTAATCAAATTAAATTAAATAAGCTTTAATGTTGGCCAATCAAATTCACACACATTTAGCTTAATAATATCATGTCATGTGTTTCAATTATATATCATCATTTGTCATTTTAATTATGACAAATGGATAAGATATATAATTTACAATTATTTAATTATTTAACAATTAAATAACTAAATAATTAAATAACATCCATATATGTATTTTTATTTACATTAAATAATAAATACATATATTTATGGCATGTGTCAAAATCTCATTTGACGAATAATTAATGTGTATCAAATCGTATTATGTATCAAATACAAATACAAAATAATTATTATCGAACAAAATACCCTAATGCATGTGTTATCGTTTAACCGATTAAACGATCCGAATTAACTCATTTAATCCGGTGAAGTATCATGAATAGATCGTTGACGTGACTGTTAGTGTCCTACACATGACTCAAGATCACTAAGAGGATTTGTGTGTGAATTATTCAATAAAGTTTGCGGAAAAAACTTACATTGAACGGTTGAGATTTTCAAAAAAATCCTTTGAGTGGATGAAGCTTCAAGCTTTATCTTTGTTGTAGAACTCTTGGGTGAGTTTCCCTATCACCTTAATCAACTCTTTTAAGTGCTAGCTTGATGAATTTTTGCAACAAAAATTCAAGAATCAAGGGAGAGTGTCACGGCAATTGGAGAGGAGAGAAGAGAGTTTTTGTGTTTTTGTGACTTGTGTTTCCAAAACCAAATGATTGTGTATTTTGTTTTCCAAAAACAAGGTAGGTAAAAAGCAAGTGGTTTTGTGTATTAATGAAACCAACCACTTTTGCCAACTACCACCATCACATGTGTGATATGTGTGAAGTGGGTCCCACCACTTTAAATTCAAAATTCAAGTTGGCTCACACAACTACACTTTGGGCCCGGGTTCGTTTAATCCGACTAAACGAATTTTCTGTCGATAAATAATTAAATCAAATTTAAATAAATAATGATGCCTCGTAAAATTATTACGAAAGTCGCTTACGAATTGTGGGACACAGAAACTGGGCGACGCATGCTGTTCTGGGCTCGCGGCCCGGTTGGGAGTACGGAGTAGCCCGCGGGGGACTAAACCGGAGAATAATAGAGTCACCACCCGGTGTGAACCGAGAAAATGAGATTTAAGGCTGCACTCACCCCTCGCAAGGGAAGACCTCAAACCGTTGGGTTCGGAATGGTCCCTTACTTATGCCACTTGTAATAACATGATTTGTGCAATAATCTAACCAAGCCTAAGCAACATATTTCCAAGGATGATTTACCCCTAAGTTCGCATGCATATATCAACAAGTTCATCTAAATTTACAAGTAACACATATATGAATTTGCATACAGCCTATTTGCATGTAATCTATGTCTCAATTAGCATATAGATAAATTGACATACGGAAAGCATACAATTTCACATTGGTAGACACAGAAGCGCAACAAATAACATTCATACAAGCATGCATATTAAGGAAAGACAATTAAGGGCATGACAGAATTAGATACCTAAAGCGGTACTAAAAATGCATAAGGTAAAAAAAAAGACAACTATATGCTAAAATAGACATGTCGTGACGTGATGAAAATGACTCAGTGCAGTGGGTGTGCGTTCATGCAGCGTTTGAGAACACGTTCGAACGGTAAACAGAAGGTTCACGTTCGTATAGCGTTCGAGAACGCATTCGAACGGAACTAGACCTGATGCATGATGAAACCAAGAAAATGCGTGCACGTTCGCGTAGCGTTCGACAACGCGTTCGAACGGAACCAGACCTGATGCATGCAACACATACATAAACAAACAAATCCACAATGTAAGACCTCACATATCCGATTGAACTCATCTCGCATCCAATTGAACATACACTATCCGGCGCGGTAAAGCATCGTGGTAAAGGATTTTAACCTCTCAAAATAGAGGACCTTTAATCGCACTTACTAAGCCCATACGCAAACAACACAATACATATATAAAGAAGTAAAGACAACGATATTGGACTTCGTGTATCCGATTGAACATATCTTATATTCAACTGAATATACATCAACCGGCGCGGCAAAGCATCGTGGTAAAGGATTTTAACCCCTCAGAATAGGGGACCTTTAATCCAACTTACTAAGCCCATGTGTTTGATCATGTCATGCATATAAAAATAAAGACAGTAATATCAGACTTCGTATACCCGATTGAACACATCTTACATTCAACCGAATATACATCAATCGGCGCGGCAAAGCATCGTGGTAAATGATTATAACCCCTCAGAATATGAGACCTTTAATCCAACTTACTAAGCCCATGCGCTCAATCACATCATGAATATAAAAAATAAAGACAATAATATCGGCTTCATATACCCGATTGAACACATCTTACATTCAACCGAATATACATCAACCAGCGCGGCAAAGCATCGTGGTAAAGGGTTTTAACCCCTCAAAATAGGGGACCCTTAATCCAACTTACTAAGCCCATGCGCTCGATCACATCATGCATATAAAAATAAAGACAATAATATCAGCTTCGTATACCCGATTGAACACATCTTACATTCAACCGAATATACATCAATCGGCGCAGCAAAGCATCGTGGTAAATGATCTTAACCCCTCAAAATAGGGATCCTTTAATCCAACTTACTAAGCCCATGCGCTCGATCACATCATTACATAAACAAATAACATGCGGAAATCAAGTAGCGAATAATAAACAAATAAATGCAACAAAAAACAAAATATGCACCGTTTACTCAAGTGGTACGCGGAGTTGTATCCCGAGTACAGATCATACTATCGTCCATTCGGAATCGGCTATGAAATTTATGTCCGGGTTTCCATCCTATATACCACGAGAGGCGACACACTTTTCATTTTATTCAAGGGCCACAACATACATCATTTTACAATACATGCATTTTTTATCTATTCAAAGGCCACAACATGCATCACTCCATAATAATCATGCAAAGGAAACTCAATAAATAATAAAAATACAACTGAAAACGGATGTGAAAAATACCCTCAGGTCTAACCTTTTTTGTCGACTTTCGGACTCGCGTTTCATGGAGATCGGAAGGGTTAAAGCTCCTCAACTTTTTTGGTTCACTGGTTTGCGTTTTACCTCGATGTTTCGCTGCTCAAGCTACTGTTTTGACTCCGTTTTGCTGTTGTTTTACTGCCGTTTCACTGCCGTATTTTGGTCACTATTTTTGGTGTTTTAGGCTACTGTTTTGGGTGATTTTAAAGGCTTTAAGTGCAGTTTTTTTTGTTACTGGTTTAGGTGATTTAGGGGGGGTTGTTTTAGGGGTGCAAGACTGCTGTTTTGGTCGGTTAAGGGGCTGCTGTTTGGGGCATTTTATGGCTGCTGTATGGGGGAGATTTTCGGTGATGTGTGAGGGTTTATGGGGCTGTGATATTCGGTTAATGTAAGGGTGTTTAAGGGTTGTGACTTTCGGTTTTTTGGATGGTGGAGGAGGAGAGAAATTTTGTGTTTTTCTTCTTGTTGTGTGCGTGAATAGAGGGAGCTTTTGAAGGTAGTGGGGCAGGTGGCTTTACGTGAAGATGGCAAGAGGTGTGGGAATTAGGTGGCTATTGGCGTGAGAGTGAACTGAATTGATGGTGTCTTAGCGTGAGTGGAGGGGCTGCTACGTGAGTGTTTGTTTTGTTGAAGCCGAAAGGGGTGAGGGCAGAGGACGTGAATGAAGAGGCTTGTGTGTTATGCTCCTTGATGCTAAAAGTTGTGGCTCGTGTTTGTCTAGGTTTAAAGGTTATTGTCTTCTCGGCAGTTGGCTCTTGTTTATTTTGTTGTGTTTGTTTCTTTGATGTGGCCGTGAGAGAGAGAGGTGAGAGGGGGTTGGCTTTGGTTTAAGGTTGTTTATATAGACAAGGGCTAGGGCTTCCCCTTGTCTCACAAGGAATAGATTGGATTTGGTGTCAAACAAGGAAATGATTTGATTGATTGGGGGAAATTTTTTTGGTGAATTAGGAAGGTTGAATATTTGATTTATCTTGTTTAGGCATGATATTGGTTAAGTAATGTATATAATATTTGTGATTTATCTTAATTAGGTATGATTTAATTTAATGTTTTCTTTAATTTAGTATATAATATTTTGGATTAGGAAGTTACAATATTTTAATTTGGTATAATTATATTTTATGTCTTATTTAATTTGGTAAATGACTTAATTAATATTTTATTTAGTTAATATTTATTTTAATTAATATTTAATTTAATTTGGGTGTATTTTAGAGGCCATGGGCGTGTGGGCCTAGGTGGGTGGATTAGGTGTTGTGTTGGTTTGGTGAGTGGGTTTGGGCCAAGGTTAAAGGTGCTTTAAAATGGAGGTCCAACGAGCGAGCTTGGAGCTAAACATGCGGATAAAATTTAACGAAATACCGATTCCCTTCCGACAACCGTTTCCCGCAACTTCCTCGACTAAAAAGGTAGTGCCTCCAAATGAGGCTCATCATAGGGACTCACATGCAAAAATGAAATGCCTACAGTCGCCCCCACTTTGATGGGACTTGTGCAGTGTGTGACTTTGAACAATCCTATCAAAGTTATGCAATGCATTTCTACTTACCTGGCTCGCCAGTTGTTGCTTAACTTACTTGTTATCCTGAGATGCTTTGACCTTTGGGCTTTATTCCTGAACTGCGTTGAGAGAGAGCTTTATTCTCCTGGGCTTTATTCCCGAGCTGTTTTGCAAGTGGGCTTTATTCCTCTAGGCTTTGTTCTCGAACTGTGTAGAGATATGGCTTTATTCCCCTGTGCCTTGTTCCCGAACTACTTTGAAAGTGGGCTTTATTCCCTTGGGCCTTGTTCCCGAACTATGTTAAGATAGAGCTTTATTCCCTTGGGCTGTATTCCCGAACTGTGTTAAGATAGGGCTTTATTCCCCTAGGCCTTGTTCCCGAACTGCTTTGAAAGTGGGCTTTATTCCCTTGGGCCTTGTTCCCGAACTATGTTAAGATAGAGCTTTATTCCCCTGGGTCTTATTCCCGAACTGTGTCAAGATAAGGCTTTATTCCCCTGACTGTGCTGAGGTAGGACTTTATTCCCCTGGGCCTTGTTCCCGAACTGTGTTGAATGTGAGCTTTATTCCCGAACTCTACTAAGAGAGAGCTTTATTCTCCGATCTGAGCTGACTGTGGGCTTTGTTCCTGAATTGCACTGAATGTGGGCTTTGTTCCTGAATTATACTGAATGTGGGCTTTATCCCCGATCTGAGCTGACTGTGGGCTTTGTTCCTGAATTGCACTGAATGTGGGCTTTGTTCCTGAATTATACTGAATGTGGGCTTTGTTCCTGAATTATACTGAATGTGGGCTTTATCCCCGATCTGAACTGACTGTGAGCTTTGTTCCTGAATTATACTAAATGTGGGCTTTATCCCTGATCTGAGCTGACTGTGGGCTTTGTTCCTAGATCGATACTGATATGGGCCTCAACCCTGGGACTCGTCCCCAATCTACTGATAATGACGTGGGCCTCACCCCCAGATTGCCATACCCGGTAAGACTGTTACTGATAATGACGTGGGCCTTGCCCCCAGATTGCCATACCACGCAAGACTGCTACTGATAATGACGTGGGCCTCGCCCCCAGATTGCCATACCCGAAAAGACTGATACTGAAACTAATGTGGGCCTCGCCCTCAGAGTGCCATACCCAAAACTCAAACTCAAATGGGCCTCAGCCCTGGGATTATTACCCGAATCTGATATTGTGCTTTTCACCGTGTCTGATTAGCTTGTTCTTTGCCGCTTTCTTTTTTATTCTTCAAAACCTGTGAACACAAAACAAAACAAAACAAAACAAACATAAAAGGATGCAAAATGTGTTACGTGTATGCATGAATGAATGTTCCTATCCCGTCGGGTTAGGTCTTCTGCCAATTCTCTTGGTGACTGCTCAGTCTTCTTTTCCTCAGGTAAGCCACTGCTTCAATCTATCTACGTTGATCGGCTTGGTGAACTAATTCCCTTCCAAGTCTGATATTCTCACTGCCCCCATTTCCCAATTTTTGAATGGCTATCTTATCTTTTCTTCTTGCTTATTCCGAGGATTCCGAGGGCTTGGTGCCCTTGATGATCATTTTAATTTGGTCTTTCTCTGAAGGCCGAGTCTACATTTTCAAAAGCTGGCTTCTCCAGCGATCCACATTCTCTTTGAAACTTTCCTCTGGCTTCTGCTTAGTGTTCTCCAAATCACGGAGTGACAAGTCAATTTCTAATTCTGTAACATACTGCTTCAGAAAAGCATCAGCTAGTTCCCTCCAATCTTTCTTACCCTTCTTCTCAAGGCTATGATACCAAACCACATGTGCCCCCTCAAGTGACATCCCAAACATCTTTTTGACTTGGCGCTGTGATAGGCCCACTGAACTCATGACTGAGACATATTGCTGCAGATGGACTCTCGGGTCTCCATTCCCATTAAACTTGGCCATGTCGGGCATTTTAAACTGAGCTGGCAGCTGTTCCCCGAAGGTCATTGCCTCATAATCTAACAACTCTTCATGTTTACCCCTCATTTTACGGGTAACTGTTTCAACCTGATCCCAAAGCTTCTGAAATTCTGCCTGGGACCCAATCACTCTGCCATGTCATCATCAAAAGTGGGGATATCATCCCCCAACCCATTCGGAGGCTCCTCGCGCCTCATATTCTCAAAATTTCCCCCAGCACGGGGTACATCCATATTTTCCATGGCGGTAGTCAAGGCTTGCAACTGTTCGGTAATCTTGGCGAAACCATTTTCCAACTGATCTATCCGGGATACCTCATTATCGGATGTACTCATATCTGTTACCGGTCTTTTAGTGAGTCTTCCCTCTTCCCTAACCCAACGGGACTCTATGATATCTTTTATAGACATAAAGGGTGTTAACATGATATATGTATGCATGAGATGCATGTGATACAAGGAATATATCAACTGATTAAAATCTTCATACAAATCGGCCCATCATTATTTTAGAAGCTTTTATGCTAACTGTTATAGGAGTTAACTCGTCCCAGTTTAAATGGCCCAACAAGTTCACATCTCATGGCAAGAAGTCCAACCGTATCCAAATGATAATGTTCCTAAACACAAAATATAATGGCCCATTGGCGTTTTAGAAGCTTTTGGCCCAATCATCATAAGATACGTTCTTGCCCTAGTTTAAAGGGCCCAACAAGCCCAAACCTCATGACAAAAGGTCCGAATGGATCCAAACGACCATGTTCCCAAACACAAGTATACAGTAATAATTTCTACAGAGTGGCCCTTCAATATTTCAGAAGCTTTTGGCCCAATTGTCATAGGATACGAACTCGTCCCAGTTTAAATGGCCCATACAGTTCGTATTTCTGACAAGAAGTCCAACTGCATCCAAATGAGGATGGTCCACAAGCACAAGAAAATATTTACTATAGGCCATACAACCCCGGTCTACATGTGGGTTTGCGGGAGTGTAGACAAAGACTCTCGCTGGCGAAGGATTGCCCACAACTAGGTCTCCCCACTCAAGGGTTCGAGCAACCAAGTGAGCGCACCTTTTTTATACCTTACAGTACGTGCCAACGAGTTATGGTGTGTGACTAACTGTCAAATGGATTTCTTGTTGCAGATTCCCCAGAGGGAGGGTTGAGCGAACTCTCTTAAATACCCAAGTCTCTTAGGCTCTTATCGCTTGGTGACAGGAATAAGCAACAAATCCTCCAGATTAGTCCATCACAGTAGGCTACGAGTAGATGATTATCTAGGTGCCTTCACAGCTTTTCCTTCTAGAAAGGTAGTGAGTGAAGGAAGACACCAAACCATTACCCAGCCTAAACAATATGCCTTTGATTAAACCCATTTTAACCCACAGTAGACACGGTTAATTAAAGCACAAATCATAATATTACAAGACATTATTTCGGGGCCGATTCTCTATCCCCAGTGGAGTCGCCAGACTGTGGGACACAGGAACTGGGCGACGCATGATGTTCTGGGCTCGCGGCCCGGTTGGGAGTACGGAGTAGCCCGTGGGGGACTAAACCGGAGAATAATGGAGTCGCCACCCGGTGTGAACCAGGAAAATGAGATTTAAGGCCGCACTCACCCCTCGCAAGGGAAGACCTCAAACCGTTGGGTTCGGAATGGTCCCTTACTTATGCCACTTGTAATAACATGATTTGTGAAATAATCTAACCAAACCTAAGCAACATATTTCCAATGATGATTTACCCCTAAGTTCGCATGCATATATCAACAAGTTCATCTAAATTTACATGTAACACATATCCGAATTTGCATACAGCCTATTTGCATGTAATCTATGTCTCAATTAGCATATAGATAAATTGACATACGGAAAGCATACAATTTCACATTGGTAGACACATAAGCGCAAACAAATAACATTCATACAAGCATGCATATTAAGGAAAGACAATTAAGCGCATGACGGAATTAGATACCTAAAGCGGTACTACAAATGCATAAGGTAAAAAAAGAGACAACTATATGCTAAAATAGACATGTCGTGACGTGATGAAAAGGACTCAGTGCAGTGGGCGTGCGTTCGTACAACGCTTGAGAATGCGTTCGAACGGCAAACAGAAGGTTCACGTTTGTATAGCGTTCGAGAACGCGTTTGAACGGAACCAGACCTGATGCATGATGAAACTAAGAAAATGCATGCACATTCGCGTAGCATTCGAGAACGCGTTCGAACGGTAAAAAGAAGGTTCGCGTTCGTGTGGCGTTCGAGAGCGCGTTCGAACGGAACCAGACCTGAAGCATGCAACACATACATAAACAAACAAATCCATAATGTAAGACCTCACGTATCCGATTGAACTCATCTCGCATCCAATTGAACATACACTATCCGGCGCGACAAATCATCGTGGTAAAGGATTTTAACCTCTCAAAATAGAGGACCTTTAATCGCATTTACTAAGCCCATGCGCAAACAACACAATACATATATAAAGAAGTAAAGACAACGATATCGGACTTCGTGTATCCGATTGAACATATCTTACATTCAACCGAATATACATCAACCGGCGTGGCAAAGCATCGTGGTAAAGGATTTTAACCCCTCAGAATAGGGGACCTTTCATCCAACTTACTAAGCCAATGCTCTCGATCACGTCATGCATATAAAAAATAAAGACAGTAATATCGGAATTTGTATACCTGATTGAACACATCTTACATTCAACTGAATATACATCAACCGGCACGATAAAGCATCGTGGTAAAGGATTATAACCCCTCAGAATAGGAGACCTTTAATCCAACTTACTAAGCCCATGCGCTCGATCACATCATGCATATAAAAAATAAAGACAATAATATCGGCTTCGTATACCCGATTGAACACATCCTACATTCAACCGAATATACATCAACCGGCGTGGCAAAACATCGTGGTAAAGGGTTTTAACCCCTCAAAATAGGGGACCCTTAATCCAAATTACTAAGCCCATGTGCTCGATCACATCATGCATATAAAAAATAAAGACAATAATATCGGCTTCGTATACCCGATTGAACACATCTTACATTCAACCGAATATACATCAATCGGCGCGGCAAAGTATCGTGGTAAAGGATTTTAACCCCTCAAAATAAGGGACCTTTAATCCAACTTACTAAGCCCATGCGCTCGATCACATCATTACATAAACAAATAACATGCAGAAATCAAGTAGCGAATAATAAACAAATCAAAGCAACATAAAATGAAATATGCACCGTTTACTCAAGTGGTACGTGGAGTTGTATCCCGAGTACATATCATACTACCATCCATTCGGAATCGGCTATGAAATTTATGTCCGGGTTTCCTCCTATATACCACGAGAGGCGACACACTTTTCATTTTATTCAAGGGCCACAACATACATAATTTTATAATACATGCATTTTTTATCTATTCAAAGGCCACAACATGCATCACTCCATAATAATCATGCAAACGAAACTCAAAAAATAATAAAAATACAACTGAAAACGGATGTGAAAAATACCCTCAGGTCTAACCTTTTTTGTCGACTTTCGGACTCGCGTTTCACGGAGATCGGAAGGGTTAAAGCTCCTCAACTTTTCTGGTTCACTGGTTTGCATTTTACCTCGCTGTTTCGCTGCTCAAGCTACTGTTTTGACTCCGTTTTGCTGCTGTTTTGCTGCCGTATTTTGGTCACTGTTTTTGGTGTTTTAGGCTACTGTTTTGAGTGATTTTAAAGGCTTTAAGTGCAATTTTTTTTGTTACTGGTTTAGGTTATTTAGGGGGGTTGTTTTAGGGGTGCAAGACTGCTATTTTGGTCGGTTAAGGGGCTGCTGTTTGGGGCGTTTTATGGCTGCTGTATGGGGGAGATTTTCGGTGATGTGTGAGGGTTTATGGGGCTGTGATATTCGGTTAATGTAAGGGTGTTTAAGGGTTGTGACTTTCAGTTTTTTGGATGGTGGAGGAGGAGAGAAATTTTGTGTTTTTCTTCTTGTTGTGTACGTGAATAGAGGGAGCTTTTGAAGGTAGTGGGGCAGGTGGCTTTACGTGAAGATGGCAAAAGGCGTGGGAATTAGGTGGCTATTGGCGTGAGAGTGAACTGAATTGATGGTGTCTTAGCGTGAGTGGAGGGGCTGCTACGTGAGTGTTTGTTTTGTTGAAGCCGAAAGGGGTGAGGGCAGAGGACGTGAATGAAGAGGCTTGTGTGTTATGCTCCTTGATGCTGAAAGGTATGGCTCGTGTTTGTCTAGGTTTAAAGGTTATTGTCTTCTCGGCAGTTGGCTCTTGTTTATTTTGTTGTGTTTGTTTCTTTGATGTGGCCATGAGATAGAGAGGTGAGAGGGGGTTGGCTTTGGTTTTGGGTTGTTTATATAGACAAGGGCTAGGGATTCCCCTTGTCTCACAAGGAATAGATTGGATTTGGTGTCAAACAAAGAAAGGATTTGATTGATTGAGGGAACAAATTTTGGTGAATTAGGAAGGTTGAATATTTGATTTATCTTGTTTAGGCATGATATTGGTTAAGTAATGTATATAATATTTGTGATTTATCTTAATTAGGTATGATTTAATTTAATGTTTTCTTTAATTTAGTATATAATATTTTGGATTAGGAAGTTACAATATTTTAATTTGGTATAATTATATTTTATGTCTTATTTAATTTGGTAAATGACTTAATTAATATTTTATTTAGTTAATATTTAATTTAATTAATATTTAATTTAAATTAGGTGTATTTTAGAGGCCATGGGCGTGTGGGCCTAGGTGGGTGGATTAGGTGTTGTGTTGGTTTGGTGAGTGGGTTTGGGCCAAGGTTAAAGGTGCTTTAAAACGGAGGTCCAACGAGCGAGCTTGGAGCTAAACATGCGGATAAAATTTAACGAAATACCGATTCCCTTCCGACAACCGTTTCCCGCAACTTCCTCGACTAAAAAGGTAGTGCCTCCAAATGAGGCTCATCAAAGGGACTCACATGCAAAAATGCAATGCCTACACGAATTAATTCCAAATTAATTCGTTCGCTTGAATTAAAATCCAATTTTAATTTCGTATTGAAATCCAATTTCAATTAATATTTCCGATATATTATTTTAGCCCAAATAAATAAATTAATAAAAAAATTCAATTTAATTATTAAATTTATTTTACCGATTAATTGAAAATTAATCGCGTTTTCTCTTATATACGAATTTAATCAAAGATTAATTTTTGCTGCAATTAATCCCAGATTAATTTTCTCTCTCATTTTTATTCCCAGATTAATTCTATTCGAGTCAAATGTCATTGATGAATCTTTGGGAAGAGACCCAAGAGATTCCTGGATATGTTGGTAGAAAATTTGATTGTCGGACTATCCGACACATGCTTACCCCGTACCACGTTCTCACCGATTTACAAGACATGGTTGGCTTCTAGCAAAGCGTCGTGCCTACCCATTTCTCCAGAAATATCCGCGGAGGAATATTATATGTATCAGGTCTAGTAATACTATGTAATACGTAATACGATCCAGTATTGAATGTCACATGCTAGGCCTGGGGCTGGCTCTGTCTCTGCCCCGTACGAAGCATATATCGGATCACGAGTAACTAGTCTCTATAATCGGAAAGTCATGACCTAGTCATACTTTCCCGATAGCTACAACTTTTAAGAGTACTATTACCGTATCCTGCGTGACCATCATCTCCATATGACTGAAGTGATACTCCCATCTTGACATCACATCCAATACACTACGATTCTCAGTAAACCCAGTACAAGCGTACACAGAACCTGTTAAAGCTCCGGACGACCAATACCAAAGCAAACTGATTGTCGCAAGTACTAGCGACGTAAGTCTCAGGTTAAAGACCACATACACCTACCTGATTCGGATAGTCATACTACCAATGGGATTCCGAGGGGTCTATCCAAAGCGAACTGTTCTCGATCCAACGGCTAACATAACCTCTTATCACACTTGCATAAGTATCCAATACTTAAACATATGAGAACTATGTCGTTAAGCTTCCATAACGCGCACAAGTGCAATACTAGTCTATTCCGCATTATCGATGTCCAATCTCGACAATACTACGACTATAGATCTTTAATGATTAAATCGTTCGTGGATTAATACTATCTCATATCTTATTAATGCGATTTAACCATATGGACTTTTATCATTAATAAATATCCAAGTAATTCAATTACAATAATGATAAAATAGCAATTTCCTTTTATCACATAGTTAATTTGTACAAAAACATAATGTTTATTACAAATAGTGATGCTATGGGTTATAATTTTCCAATAATCTCCATTTGGCTCATAGTTAATCACTCAAGTATCTAAAATCTGAACTATGTACATGTCGCTCAAACTTTTGCTGACAAATAGCTTTTGTCAGCGGATCTGCAATGTTGTCATCTGATGCGATCTTCTCGATCTTCACATCGCCAAGATGTATGATCTCGCGGATCAGATGAAATCGTTGAAGTACATGCTTGAATCATTGATGAGACCGCGGTACCTTAGCCTGTGTTATAGCTGTTGGGGTTGGTGCTCAAATCGCCAATTCCCGGTTGTATTTCTTTATGAATACTTCTGTAAAACATTATTATTTTGAATAATATATATGCAGTTTCTATAATATAATGTATCTTTTAATATGGTAAAGACGTAATGACCTTAGAATGACTAGTCATGGTACAGTTGCAAAAGCGTCGCAACTGACATTGAGTTGTATCATGACATTGTCATTCTCAGACAGTTCCTGGTCAAGGTTTGCACTACTTGGTCAATATAGTAAACCTGTTGAGACCAGTACATGTCGTATACTGGAAATATGATTCCAATGGTTTCTCAATGAACCATAAGTCTTGGAGACTAGTATAGACGGTAGGTGTTTAAAGCAGATAAACACTGAACGACTCACCGAAGATTCTTAATGGATGGTACACCAACGTCAATAAGAATCTTGTCGGGTTGAGTAGCACTTGTGATTCTTAGACTTGAGATGCCACTGTGGGCACATGAGACATCTTCTACACTTAGATGGCATTCATGTCACCGATCTATTAAGATCAGACCTCCGCATGTTCGTTGGGTGTAGATAGATCCTCAGGGTGTCATGTGCGTATCAAGATAGGATCCGTTAGTTCTGTGTATCAGAGCATAGGTAGTCCATATGATTAGCAATCAGATAAAACCATGGGCCGTGGTACAGTTTAGAAGCCAGTTCTAAACATTCTTTTTTAGATTGCTAATAGAATAGTCGACTGGATAATCCCCATAGAGATTTGACATTTACATCTATATCTCTGGGATATATCTGGATACTTGTGACGGAGGAATTATACATTGCCATGACCTCGACCTGTATGATTCAGCGAGTATATCCGTGATCGTCATAATTTACGGGTGGATAAATTATGGACACTAAATTGGATTTCGTGACGGATATGCCTGAATCTATAGAGTCTCAATAATGAAATATACTCGTAGAGCACTAGAGCAACATTTATAAATAATATTGATTATTTATAAAGTCGTTTAAAGGTTAAACGCAAATACATGTTTAGGGACCCGATAGTCATTTCCTTAATTTTTGTGTATTTACATTTAATACTTGATTAATTAAATACACATTAATTAATAGTCAAATTGAGATATTTGACTAATATCATAATGTATGTATGTATTAATATTTAATGTAAATAAATACATATATTTAATATATTTGTATTTAATTAATTAATTAATTATTTAATTGTTAAATGATTAAATTAATAAAATATAAATATCTTAAGATTTAGATATTTGTTTAATGGCTAAGTTGCCTTTGTTGACTTTGTTAGAAATATCTTTAAAGTGTTTTTGGATATTTTAACAAGTTGCTTAATGAAATTCAAATGAAATGAAATTAATATTTCTTGTTTGGTTAAGGCCAAATTCGGCCAAGGCACCAAGTGAACAAGTATATATTGTTTCTTTTATTTTAGGGTTTCAATAACCTAATACACTTTATCAAAACACCATTAAAACAAAAACAAAGATGGTAGAGAGAAAATAAAGGAAAAATCAAAGAAAGCTTGGATTTAAGTAAGTATTTCCAACTTGCTATTAGAGAGAAAATTGTTCCTCTTGTTCTTAGCAACATCTTGTGATGTTCTTAAGTTTTTCTTATTTCTTTATTCTTGTACTTTTGATGGATAAAAGTTTGATGAAGGTGTAATGCATGTATGATGTTGGAAGTTTGTAACTAGTGTAGTTATAAGCATTCTTTTCATGGTTTTAGAACTTGTTGCTAATCTAGAGTTGTTGACCCACTCTTAAATGACCTAGATTTGATCTATAGTTATTTCATTGTGTTGAGACTTTAATTGGATGGAAGAAACATGATTGAAGTAATTGATTTAACCAATTGGTCTAATTTGTCCAATTTGAAGAATTGAAAAATTAGGGTTTAAGACCTCATCCAAATTTAGGGCTTTTCATTAATGTTGTGTATTTGGATGTGTATATGATACATATGAAATCTTATGTTGATGGATTTCATCTTGATGTGTTTTGAACATGGAAAGTGCAAAATGCACAATTTGCTCCCTTATGGAGGCTCTCGGCCAAGGGCATAATATTTTGGGTTTTTGGTTGCAATTTGTGTTTTGACATTTGTGACATGTTAAATTCATATTAGTAATTATTTAGAATCATCCAAAATTGATTTGAACAATTTCGGACTAAAATGAACAAAATACAAAGTGTAAGGGCAATTTGGTAAATTCACATAAATTTGATTTATTGAATTTTATTTCATAATTTAATTATTGGACAATTAAATAAATAAGTTTATTTAATTAATCCGAGAAAAAGTTTTGAAATCGGAAAATTTGATTTTCCCGTGTTTCTGCTGCGTTTACCGTTTAGCCTTTAAAACCCCTACAATAGCCCGTTATTGTCACAATACAAATGTATGGGCTCAGCTGCTAACGGAACTACACCTAATCCAATTAGGAATTTACGGATCCAAACTGCTTCTTTTGCTGCCTCAGCTGCAGCAATATATTCCGCTTCTGTTGTTGAATCGGTAACAGTCTCCTACTTGGAAGATTTCCAGCTCACTGCTCCGTTGTTCAAACAAAAAATGTACCCTGATTGCGACTTACCGTCGTCTTTATCGGTTTGGAAACTTTCTTCGGCATACCCAGTCACCTCAAGTTCTCCTTCTACATAGACTAAGAAAGCATCCTTAGTTCGTCTAAGATACTTAAAGATGTTCTTTACAGCAATCCAGTGACCATCACCTGGATCGGCCTGATAGCGACTGCACATGCTCAAAGACACCATCCTAAGACACCAGGTCGCGTACATATCATGGCATACATGATCGATCCGACTGCGAAAGCATACGGGATCCGACTCATTGCATCTCTCTCATATTTAGTTTTAGGACACATGTTCTTAGATAAAGAGACCTCATGTGACACTGGAAGCAGCCCCTCTTTGACTGATCCATGTTGAATCTCTTCAAAACTTTGTCAATGTACTGTTGGGAAGCGACCGCGAGTGCGCAACGGAAATTAAAAATTATGATGCCGCTATCCCTTTGCCCAAGACTCATTTGTTTTGATTATTCTACAAGCCTAGGCATGTTACTATATATTCTAAGCATAAAAACTCATAAAACATGCAAAGAACATAAACTTAAACATGCTAACTATCATAAGAACTCTAATTAAAAATAAAGAAAGAAAAAGACTTACTTGAACCGAAGACTCCTCCAGTCCTACCTCCAATCTACAAGCTTTTGTCGAAATCAGCAAGCTCTTCCACGTTCAAAGAGCCACCCAAGTGTGTGGCCTCCAAAGGTGCACACACCAAAGCCAAAACTAAACGGCAAGACTACGCCTTGAGTGCACGGTATTTTGCCCTTGGTGCTAGCCTAGGAAAATACCTCAAAACTTTAACTTGAGATTCATCTAGTCAATTAGACGTAAGGATCCTCAAAATCAGTGGCTTACACTTAAACTTTAGAGTTGCTCACTTATATAAACCCAAGATATAAAAGGTTTTGGTGTAAAAATTTGTAAAGAATTCTTTGGGTTTATATAAGTGCTCCAAAGACAACAAAATTAATTAAGAATTCGATGTGGGATAAATGCTAATTAAATCTTAGCCATTGGATCTTAATATAGTGGTTTAATGAGATTAAAAACCCTGATAAGACTTTGGGCCGAATTGGAATTCAAAACAAATAAAAAAATAAAAAAAGCAGATTTTTTTTTTTTTTTTCTTATTTATTTTTTTAATTCCCAAAGTGCCCCTATCATCATTCACCAATCCCTAAGCCACTTTGGAACCTCATAAATGATCTGTTCAATAATTAAACACATTGAACTATTTATGAACAATTCCTACAGTAATCATAAATGATGTTAAATTTGTAATGTGCACTGTTAACCATTGATTTCGACTTTGTTATGTGTGACCTTTTGGGTTCCCCTCAAGTTGGACATGAAATGAATCGTGATAATTTAATCAAACATAAATTATCCTCTGATCAGATGGTCGTTCGATTTCAATGACCAAGGTTGACATCTAGCAACATGTCAAGGCCCCCAAATGAGAAGGAAAGATATATACCCATTCTGTATGCGATTTACATATGATACGGTCTCTCGCCTCACTGTATCCCCACCGTTTGACCTAGGGTATGGAAAGTGTCTACCCATATAGTCAATGATATGATGTTGATAGTGTCATGAATCGTGCTAACCCAAGAATCTCACATGATTCTTCCGCCGCGGCCATAGTCTAAAACAATGATCACACATATCAACCCACAAACTGGAATACTACTCTTCTAAGAAAATATTATCCGAGAGAGTGGCGATTCTCTGTTGCATCTTTACAAACTTCATGTGTTTCAACAAATAACTCAATCATACCCTTATGACCGATCTTTTGAACCGGGGAAGGGAATGTCAAAGTCATTTGATCCACACATAAGATTGTAAAGATCTCAAGTCTAAAGACTAGTCATACAATCGATACATGAAAGTTCTCACAGACACATTGGATAAACACTCCATATGAAAACTTTCGGCGGTCAGTTCGATGGACAAGAGCAACTCATACATCCATGTGATATACCAAGCGGACGGATCTCCGCTAGTAACCTATGAGATCGGCTACACACCACTTAAGGGCGAATCATATCATCATGCTAGTCTCTCCGCTTTGTGAACACCCAGATTATTCACAAAACTATGACTAGGAACATTTGAGAGTAATGATTCACATAAGGCATGGAAGCCATCTTCTTATTACTCCAAGTGCTTTATTACACACTGTTTGATGATTCATATAATTTATGTAAGACACGTATAATAAAGATTGTCATTTTTTTAATTAATGAAAATATTGCCAATACATGTACATATAGCCTATCCACAAGTTGGGTATAGGGCATATCCCTAACAATCTCTCACTTGCACTATAGCCAACTAGTATGAATCTGGACACCATACTCTCGGGTGTGTCTATCATGCTTTGTTGAGTCAGCCCTTTAGTCAGAGAATCTGCAAGATTATCTTCTGTGGGTATTTTCTCTATAATAACTTCTTTTCTCCTCCCAACAATCTCCATGATGAAATGAAATCGCCTGAGTACATGCTTGGATTTATGGTGGGATCTTGGTTCCTTTGATTGAGCAATGGCGACCGTGTTGTCACAGTACATCGTGACGCCATTCTTTATCACGGGAAGCGCTTCCAGCTCCGTGAAGAACTTCTTTATCCATACTGTGCTTCTTTAGCTGCCTCAGATGCTGCAATATACTCGGCTTCAGTGGTGGAGTATGTGGACATTGCTCCTTAGATAATTTGATTCCATGACAAGTAGGTTGGAATCTTCTACTTTGAATCTTTTCAAAACTTTATCTATTACGGTAGATCTTAATGCCGAATGTAGGCTGCTTCTCCCAAATCTTTCATGGAGAAATTCTGAGATAACCATTGTTTGGTGGCTTGCATCATAGGAATATCATTCCCGATGATTAAAATGTCATCGTATATATTACAAGAAATATAACAGCACTCCCACTACTTTTCTTGTAAACACAAGGCTCGTCTACATTTTTGATGAAGTCAAATTCTTTGATTATCTCATCAAATCGTATATTCCAACTTCTGGAGGCTTGCTTAAGTCCATAAATGGATCATTTAGCTTGCATACTTTATTATGATCATCCTTAGATGTAAACCCTCAGGTTGTGTCATATAGACTTCCTCTACGAGGTTCCCATTAAGGAAAGTTGTTTTGACATCCATCTGCCAAATCTCATAATCAAAGTGTGCAGCTAGTGCCAGTAAAATTTGAATGGACTTTATCATTGAAACAGACGATAAGGTTTCGTCATAATCAATTCATTAGATTTGTCTATAACCTTTCGCCACCAACCTAGCCTTATAGGTTTGGATGTTGCCTTCTGCATCAGTTTTACGCTTGTAAATCCACTTGCAGCCTATGGGTTTTATCCCTTCAGGTGCATCCACCAAGTCCCAAACTTTATTCTAATACATAGAGTCTATTTCGGATTTCATGGCCTCAAGCCACTTGACTGAATCAATGTCACGCATTGCTTCGTCATAACTGGTAGAATCATCATTATCAATGACCTGATCATGTTCCTTATCAATATGGAAACCATATCTTTCAGGCTCATATCTTTCCCTACCAGACCTTCTAAGTTCATAACATTATGGTTGTTCTGTTGCTGACCTTTTGAGGGGCCGGTGGTTTAGTTCTATGTTAGTTTGTTATTCTTGTACCTCATCGAGGTCAAGTCTACTCCCACTATATTTCTAGAGACAAATGTTCTTTGTTCATTTGGGACGTAGAACACGTATGCTCTTGAGTTCAAGGCATATCCTACAAACTTACATTTAACTGCCCTATCATCCAATTTGTTAGTTTTTGTGAGCTTAACATATGCGTCACATCCCCAAACTCTTAGATAACTAGGACGTTTCCCAGACCATAACTCATATGGTGTTTGAATAACAGTCTTGGAAGGAACTTGGTTTAGTAGTAGTGTTGCAGTTTCTAAAGCAAGACCCCAAAATGAAAGAGGTAGATCTGTGTCTGGCATCATTGATCGGATCATATCTAATAATGTCTGATTTCTCCTTTCGGAGACCCCATTATGTTGTGGAGTTCCCGGAGGAGTCCATTGGGAAACCATGCCATTTTCTCTCAAGTAATCCTGAAATGCGTCGCTTAAGTATTCACCACATTGGTCAGACCTTAGTGACTTAATACTTTTATTAAGCTGGTATTCTACTTCAGCTTTGAAGTCTTTGAATTTCTCAAAGGCTTCAGATTTGTACCGCATAAGGTACACATACCCATATCGTGAGTGATCGTCGATAAAGGTAATGAAGTATGAGAATCCACCTCTAGCGGTGACTGACATTGGTCTGCATACATCAGAGTGTATGAGTTCTAATGTCTCCGTTGCACCCTGTCATTTACCTTGGAAGGGTAATTTGGTCATTTTACCTAGTAAACAAGACTCACAAGTTCCATAACGTTCATATTTGAAGGGTCTGAAATATTTATCCTTATGTAGCTTAGTTAATCTTGTTTCATTGATATGATCTAAGCGATTGTGCCATAGAAGTGATTCATTGATATTATTCGAGTTAACATTGTATATATTAGAGGTTGAACATTCTTTGTTAGTTTGGAAGACATAAATACCATTATTCAAACTACCACCTCCATATTTTATTTCATTGAAATAAATAAAACATTCATTACAACTTATTAGGTATGAAAAGCCTTTATACATAAAGAAGAAATTGAAATGATGTTTTTTACTAGAGAGGTACATAAACACAATCTTCTAAGTCTAAAACTAAACCATTCGACAAAACTAATGAATAAGTCCCCACGCACAATACAGCCAGTTTTTCTCCATTACCCATACGTAAGTCAACCTCCCTATGACGGAGTCTCCTACTATTTCTCAGGCCCTGCACATTGTTACACAGTGAGTCCCACAACCAGTGTCAAGCACCCAAGTAGAAGGTTCAGAGTTTTGAGAGTATAGTTCAATCATATACAACATACCTGAAGCATTGGTTTCTTGGCCTCTTAAGCTTCCCTAGCTTCATTGGCTTTCAAGGATCTGCAATCTTTCTTCCAATGACCCTTATTTCCACAAAAGAAACATTTCCTCTTTCCCTTTTTCTTCTCCACCTTACCATTGGGTTTTAGGTGATCTGGAGTCTTGGCATTGCCCTTATTTTTCTTTGGGCCTCGTGGCTTCAGGTCCGTACCCGTAAGCATGACGGAGGGTTTAAGCTCCGGTTTCAAGTCCTTCTCTGCTTGCTTTATCAGATTATGCAATTCTATTAAAGTAGCTTCTTTATTAGATAGATGAAACTGCATAATAAAGTTAGAGAAGTCTTTTGGTAAGGACTGAAGAATTTGATCGTGACCTATCTCATGATCCATGATGAACCCGAGGTTGGCCAATTTTTCAATGTGGCCAATCATCTTAAGCACATGTCTACTAACAGAACATTCTTATTCCTTGTTTGGAATAAGGCACATGACACTTGAAATCTCACGGTATGAATGGAAGTTGCATACAACTCCTTCAAGGAAAGATGATGGTTTGAGCATCCATATCTTCGTGAGCTTTCTGAAGTTCGTCCGACATAGAGCCAAACATTATGCAAACTGCTTGCTTATCATCATCGACGTGTTTCTTCCAAGCATCAAATATATTTTGGTCAACATCTTCTGCGGGTTCAGGGGATATGGTCTTTCAAGAACATAGAAAATATTTTCTTGTCGTAAGACAATTTTAAAGTTTCTAAACCAGTCATTGTAGTTGTCCCCTTTGAGCTTATGCTCATCAAGGATGGAACGAAGTGATATTCTGTTTGCCATTCGAAAGTTTGTTAAATATTTTAACCCACCTGTTAAAGAGAATGTTAAAATTAGGAATATGTTTTCACTAATGTTTCATAATAACATGGGCTTTTAATATTATGAAGTTGCTCTCACTCAATTGTTTTAAAATTTTAAGCAAATCGCATCAACCCCAATATGATGGATTTCTTGTGGGCAAGGATCCCATTATCATCATTTCACAACTCCTACTAGGGCCGGTCATTATAAAATACGATAATTAGGTAGGTTCCCAACCAATTTATGATATGAATCACAATTTCTTGATCATTGGGTTGGGCAATCAAACATGACATAGCTTATGCTAGTCCTTGTGGACACCCAATCTTTGCCACTAAGTTATAAGACCACGCCTAAGGGTCCCTGCGTCTTATGACTCAGAAAATCAAACCATTATCAATAGGACGATTTAGGGACAAATTGGTATTGGTCAATCTGGTAAAGCCTAGTCCTGCCAATACGGTTTAAGCCCTTTGGGTCTATACTTTACAATGGGAGGCAAATTTTAGACTTAAATTATTATGAGGATTTTAGCACGTTTAAGTGAATAATTGTCAAATGGATTCCTCCATTGAAAATTCCCCAGAGGGAAGGTGGAGCGAACTCTCTTAAATACCCTTACCTCTTAGGCTCTTATTACCTTTGTGACATGAATAAACAATAGATCCTCCAAATTAGTCCAACACTTTAAATATGCTTTAAGGTAAGCTTTGAGTAAATGATTATCTAGATGTCTTCACAGCTTTTCCTTTTGGCTATAAAAAGGTAGTGAGTGAAGGAAGACACCAAATCATTATCTAACTCTAGTAATACCTTTGTTAAATTAACTTTAGTTTGGAAAGTTTTATTAACGCCTTGGTCCCACCCCACTTGTATCTTTTATAATGTCTTTTATATAACAAGTTATTTATATTTATTAGCCTTAAAGGTAATAAATCTCTAAGTTCATCACAGAATATTACTTAGCTAAGGATAAGCAATACACTCTCTATTTTCTTAGAAAGTCTCTAGATGCTTCCACCCTAAATTAATCATGCCAATTCTAATCATATATAGAATCATCGGGCATATGAGTTTTAATATGTTGGAATTATTCTAGGCATTAAATAACTTTGATTAATATTAAATTATGATATTGCATTTTATTTTAATCAAATAAATTTACTATTCATATTGTTTACAGATGCGTGAACGTTAAATGCAATTTCACAATTCAAATCTTAAGCAAATCATATAAAACTGTGTAAATAAAATTAAGTTCAGGGTGTTAGCTTTCCAACGAGCTTTTACACACCCAATTTCTAGTTCAAATGAAGAGAAGAAACAAAATCAAACAAAAATGGCGCGCTGATACACTGTTGGGAAGCGGCCGCGAGTGCGCAGTAGAAAATTAAAAATTATGATGCCGCTATCCCTTTGCCCAAGACCCATTTGTTTTGATTATTCTACAAGCCTAGGCATGTTACTATATATTCTAAGCATAAAAACTCATAAAACATGCAAAGAACATAAACTTAAACATGCTAACTATCATAAGAACTCTAATTAAAAAAAAAAGAAAAAAAAGACTTACTTGAACCGAAGACTCCTCTAGTCCTCCCTCCAATCTACAAGCTTTTCTCGAAATCAGCAACTTCTTCCACGTTCCAAAGATCCACCCAAGTGTGTGGCCTGCAAAGGTGCACACACCGAAGCCGAAACTCAACGGCAAGACTACACGTTGAGTGCACGGGATTTTGTGCCTTGGTACTAGCCTAGACAAATACCTCAAAACTTTTAAGTTGAGATTCCTCTAGTCAATTAGACTTAATGATCCTCAAAATCAGTGGCTTACTCTTAAACTTTAGAGTTGCTCACTTATATAAACCCAAGATATGAAAGGTTTTGGTGTAAAAATTTGTAAAGAATTCTTTAGGTTTATATAGGTGCTCCAAAGACAACAAAATTAATTAAGAATTCGATGTGGGATAAATGCTAATTAAATCTTAGCCATTGGATCTTAATATAGTGGTTTAATGAGATTATAAAACCCTGATAAGACTTTGGGCCGAATTGGAATTCAAAACAAATAAAAAAAAGTAGATTTTTTTTTATTATTTTTCTTATTCATTTTTCCAATTCCCAAAGTTCCCCTATCGTCATTCACCAATCCCTAAGCCACTTTGGAACCTCATAAATGATCTGTTCAATAATTAAACACATTGAACCATTTATGAACAATTCCTACAGCAATCATATATGATGTTACATTTGTACTGTGCACTGTTAACCATTGATTTCGACTTTGTTGTGTGTGACCTTTTGGGTTCCTCTCAAGTTGGACATGAAATGAATCGTGATAATTTAATCGAACATAAATTATCCTCCGATTAGATGGTCGTTCGAATTAAATGACCAAGGTTGACATCTAGCAACATGCCAAGGCCTCCAAATGAGAAAGAAAGATATATACCCATTCTGTATGCGATTTACATATGATACGGCCCCTCGCCTCACTGTATCCCCCCGTTTGACCTAGGGTATGGAAATTGTCTACCCATATAGTCAAAGGTATGATGTTGATAGTGTCATGAATCGTGCTAACCCAAGAATCTCAATGATTTCTTCCGTTGCGGCCACAGTCTCAAGCACTGATCACACATATCAACCCGCGAACTGGAATATTACTCTTATAAGAAAATATTATCCGAGAGTGGCAATTATCTGTTGTATCCTTACAAACTCCATGTTTTTCAACAAATGACCCAATCATACCCTTATGACCGGATCTTTTGAACCGGGGAAGGAGAATGTCAAAGTTATTTGATCCACACATAAGATTTTAAAGACCTCAAGTCTAAGGACTAGTCATACAATCGATACATGAAAGTTCTCACAGACACATTGGATAAACACTCTATGTGAAAACTTTTGGCGGTCAGTTCGATGGACACGAGAAACTCATGCATCCATATGATACACCAAGCGGACGGATCTCCGCTAGTAGCCTATGAGATTGGCTACCCCACCTAAGGGCGGATCATATCATCATGCTAGTCTCTCCATTTTGTGAACGCCCAGATTATTCACAAAAATATGACTATGAACGTTTGAGAATAATGATTCTCATAAGGCATGGAAGCCATCATATTATTACTCTAAGGCTTTATTACAGTGTTTGATGATTCATATAATTTATTTAAGACACGTATAATAAAGATTTTCATTTTATTAATTAATGAAAATATTGTAAATACATGTACATATAGCCCATCCACAAGTTGGGTTTATGGCATATCCCTAACATGTACGAGCTCTGGGAGAGTCCCAGCAGCTTTCTAGATCTATCCCGGTAGATCTTTATTCCTAGAATAAAAGCTGCTTCTCCTAAGTATTTCATGGAGAATTTTAATGAAAGCCAACCTTTCACCAATTGTAGCATGGGAATGTCATTGCCTAAAAGCAATACATCATCAACATATAGGACAATGAATGTCAGTGTGCTCCCACTGACCTTCTTATATACATAAGAATCATCTTCGTTTTGAATGAATCCATATTCTTTTATGATCTCGTCAAAATGTTGGTTCCAAGAACGCGATGCTTTCTTTAATCCATAAATGGATCAGTTTAACTTGCAAACCTTGTTTGCATGTCTTGGTACGACAAAATCGTCAGTTTGTTGCATATAAACATCCTCCAAAAGGTTTTCGTTAAGGAAAGCGATTTTGACGTCCATCTGCCATATTTCATAATCGAAATATGCAACAATAGCAAGCATTATCCGAATGGATTTAATCATGGCAACGGGTGAAAAAGTTTCATAGTAATCGACACCATGTCGTTGACGATACCCTTTCGCGACAAGCCTAGCTTTGTACGTTTGTATGTTGCCATCCATGTCTGTCTTCTTCTTGAAGACCCATTTAAAACCAATAGGCATAATGCCATCTGGTGCGTCAACCAGTGTCCAAACTTGGTTAGTATACATGGAATCCATTTCGAACTTCATGGCATACTGCCATAAAGCGAAGTCGATACCTTGTATCACTTCCTCATATGTAGCCGGTTCATCTTCCTCAATAAGATTAATATCTACATGAGGTGAGATCAGAAACCCATACCTCTCAGGTTTTTTTATGACTCTGTCCGACCTACGTGATTCTTATATATTAGAAGATTATGGAATAGTCTCATCCCTGATGGACACTTCATGTTCCGTGACGAGGTCGGTGCCAGGAACAGTATCATTCCGATTTTCATCGAGTTCTACTTTCCTCCCACTTGCCACTGCATTCATGAATTCCTTTTCTAGGAAAACTGCATGGAGAGCAACAAATGTTTTGTTCTCTGTGGGTTGTAGAAGTAATATCATTTGGTTTCACTAGGATAACCTACAAATAGGCACTTATCCGATTTGGGTTCTAGTTTGGTACTATCCAAACGTTTAACATATGCCCAGTATCCCCAAATATTCAGGAATGAGAAACTCAGTTTCTTTTCTGTCCATATTTCATATGGAGTCTGTCCAACAGACTTTGACGGAACCTTATTCAAAATAAGTATTGCACTGTTTAATGCGTATCCCCAGAAGGAAATTGGTAGCTCTGTGCTACTCATCATAGACCTTACCATGTCCAACAAAGTTCGGTTTCTCCGTTCAGATACACCGTTAAATTGAGGTGTTCCGGGAGGAGTCCACTGTGAAAGAATACCATATTCTTTCAAGTAATGTTGAAACTCATTGCTCAAGTATTCTCCACCATGGTCCAACCGTAATATTTTAATACTTATACCGGTCTATTTTTCTACTTCGTGTCGAAACTCTTTGAATTTATCAAAAGTTTCCGACTTATGTTTCATAAGATACACATAACCATAACATGATGCATCATCCGTAAAGGTTACGAAGTATTCATATCCACCTCTAGCATGGCTAGACATGGGCCCGCATACGTCACTATGAACTAGGGCTAACAGTTCAGTGGCACGTACACATTTACCGCTAAAAGGTGTTTTAGACATTTTGCCTAATAAACAAGATTCACAGACATAATATGAATTAGGATCAAATCCTTCTAAGTATCCATACTTCGAAAGTGTGGATATACGAGTTTTGTTAATGTGTCCCAGACGACAATGCCACATATAAGTTTCATCTATTTTACTCATTTGAGCCTTTTGTTTGTCATGTTATATGTTTGATATTCGTTTATATTCAAAATATAAAGACCATTATTGACATCTGTTGTACAAATCAAAACATCATCTTTATATACAAAACACACAATGTTCCGGAACAAAGGTATACCCACATCGGGTTAAACAAGATACATAGATGATATTCCTAGTCAAACTAGGTATAAAATAACAGTCTCCTAAATTAAGTACATGCCCCGAGGGTAGATTCAAAATATAGGTGCCAACGGCCAAAACATCAACTCTAGTCCCATTTCCGACTTGGAGGTCGATCTCTCCTGAAGCCAATCTCCTGCAAATCTGTAGATCCTGCACATCAGTATATATGTGAGTACCACATCCAGAATCAAAAATCCAATTTTTAAAACCAGTAGTGGACATGTTTATTTCAATAACAAACATACCTGAGGCTGGAGCCTTGCCCGCCATCACTTCCTTCAGGTCCGCCTGGTACTTACGGCAGTCACGCTTCCAGTTACTCCGTTTGCCACAGTGTAGGCAGACGTCATGGGATATGTTCTTCGTCTTCCTAGAAGACTGTGATGATTTACCCTTGCCCTTCTTTTTCTTCTTCACACCCCCAGAAGCCTTCGGCCAAGCCTTGGCCTTCTTGGATGTCGAAGTAAGATGCGCATCGCGCTTCTTGCCTTTTTGAAGCTCTGGCTCTGCCTCTTTCAGCATTGCCATCAACTCTTCAAGAGTCTTCTTTGGTCCATCATATTGTAGTTCATGATGAACCCACCCCAGCAGTCAGGCAGAGACTGTAAGATCAAATCTATCGAAGTCTCGGCCTCAAAGGTAATGCCCAGCTGACCTAGCTGTTCGATGTCAGCAATCATCTGCAACACGTAGTCTTCGACAGATGTACCCTCTGACATACGCGAGCGAAAGAGCTTCTTTTGCAATTCGTACTTCTGAGATCTAAGGTTAGATCTGTGAAGGTCTTTCAATTTCAACATCATTTGGTATGGATCCAATCCCTTGTTCTGATGACGAAATTGAGGGGTCATTGCAGCAAGCATGACGGACTGAGCGGTAAAGTTGTCATCTCGATGAGTCATCCAAAGCTCATTATCAACTACCCGCTCTTGTCCGAGCTCAGGCCCGAGAGGTCTCTCTATGTCATAGAGTAACTTCTCGGCCCCCAGGACTATCATGAGGTTCATCTCCCAATCTGGAAAATTCGAGCCGTTAAAGACATTCTCGCCATGATAATGTCTCTAACGCTAATTCTTCCAGTCATCTTGATTGCTATAGTCCAACTATTCAATCAACGATTTTGGGTACACTCAAATGTAATGGTTACTATAGTCCAACTATATAACCAATTACAAATGGAGTATAGTTTAATACAGTCTAACTGTTCAAAGAAAACAATAAAATAATTAGTCCAACTAATATTTATAATGACGATAAATAATAAAAGAGAGCGTATTAGCGAGTATTAAATGAAATTAAAAATTTAATACAAGCCTCCCACTAATTTTCGGCGAGCCTCTAACCCTCCGTTGAGTACTCGGGAAACCTAGTTTCCTAGTCGGCTAGGATCCCGTTAAATAACAACCTTGACTTTGGCCAACAAGCTGTATAAGATTTAACTAGGTAGATCTTTAAGATCAATTGGATCCCATCCAATTCCTAGATCTGGTAGGTGGACATCCAAGTCTGAAACATATTTCCAATATATCATCCTAACCTTTTCCTCTGAATCAACTAAGCCTTAGCTTTGGCTCAACAAGCTTAATGATTCTAGTTAAACGCGACCCATTGACAGTGGGAAAACTTTGTAATCCACGTCGATGAACAGAAATGACCTTGACTTTGGCCAACAAGTAACAATTGCCCAAGACATGCAATGTATAACAAAGCTTTCATGGTTCAAACACATCCGCGATGAACAATGATCTTGACTTTGGCCAACAAATCAAAGCCAATCTTGGATCTTGAGAAAGAACCACTCAATGGAAGAAAACACTTAATATTTGATGTGAGGCCGTTTTCGTAAATTGGCAACCAATTTATTATATTTGATTAGGTCTCATCATCCACCTTTAAACATGCATTCTAAAAGCATAATAAGGCGCGATAAAATTAATATTGATATGCGGATGGATATGTAAACAAATTTTTCCTAGAACAAATCTTTATTTATCTCTCCCGCTAGCACTTTACATTCTTCTACCCAATCACATAATACAATAAGAAACTTATTTACATTGAGAGGAATTGGTGAGAAGAGAAATACAAAGAGTATAAGAGATGATAGGCTGGACACGCAGGTCCAATTTCAAATAAATACCATATTTACAATAATTTCCAAAATTACCCCCACCCGTCTAATATCCATCTGATATACATTATTCATATAAATACATCCAAGTATTCACACATCATGTTTTCAATCAATCTAATCCAATTAATTAATCTTCAATTAATGACCATCCAATGTTCATACAACGATTTGATTTGCGCGAGTCCAACTCGTTTAAGAATAAATACTCAAAGTAAGTATTCTTGAATTATATCGAAATACAATATTAAATCCAATTTTAATTGCATTCAATACTAATTCTAGTTTAATTCCAAATTAAACAATTACACTTATTTTAATTAATTGCCTTTTAGACTTGGATTCCAAATCAAATCTAAATAGGACTAAAGGCCCAATTAGCATCCAATGCCAATTCAATTAAAGCCCAATGTGCTTTCAATTAATTCTTTAGGCATGAGCTTTGGCCATTATGGATCCAACCCAAGATGCCAAGGCCCAAGTTAGGAATCACCATATGCCACAAAATCAATTTAGGACCATTAGGCCCAATTAAATTTTTAAAGGCCAAAAGTCATATTTGGACTTTATGAAAATGGTTTTAGGCCCAATTGGATCCAACCTAATTGTCCAAAACCATACTTGGCCCAACCAAGCCCATTAGCCCAAATACAACAAATTAAATTAATATATTATTCCAATTACATATTAATCTAATTAAAGTGTAATTAACATAATTAATCAATTAATCTAATATTTACAAAACACTAATTAATCTAATTAATCATGCTTAACATTCAATTCATGTCCAACACAAATTGAAGCAAAATCAATCTTACAACATGCTTCAAACTCAAGGCAAAGGCAAGAAATAATATCCAATTTTGATTTCAATCCAATTAAATCAACAATCAATATTCATTTCATGCTTACAACACATCCAATTGTCTAATTTTCAAAAAATCACCATGAGCATACTAGGGTCAAGTTTCGGCCATGATAAAAAATTTGGGAATTTTTTATCCAATCAATTTTTCACAAATCCAATAATGCACAACCCTTATTTATCATCATCTAAACATAACCCAACAATCAATTGAAAAATACATGCTCCAAGCAAAATCCCCAAATTAAAGTCCATAAACCCTAGATTCAAATCATGCTTAGGATGGCTCTGATACCATTATTAGTGTCCTACACAAGCCTCAAGATTGTGTGTGAATTATTCAATAAAGTTTGCGGAAAAAACTTACATTGAACGGTTGAGATTTTCAAAAAATCCTTTGAGTGGATGAAGCTCCAAGCTTTATCTTTGTTGTAGAACTCTTGGGTGAGTTTCCCTATCACCTTAATCAACTCTTTTAAGTGCTAGCTTGATGAATTTTTGCAACACAAATTCAAGAACCAAGGGAGATTGTCACAGCAATTGGAGAGGAGAGAAGAGAGTTTTTGTGTTTTTGTGACTTGTGTTTCCAAACCAAGTGGTTGTGTATTTTGTTTTCCAAAAACAAGGTAGGTAAAAAACAAGTGGTTTTGTATATTAATGAAACCAATCACTTTTGCCAACTACCACCATCACATGTGTGATATGTGTGAAGTGGGTCCCACCACTTTAAATTCACAATTCAAGTTGGCTCACACAACTGGACTTTGGGCCCGGGTTCGTTTAATCCGACTAAATAAATTTACCGTCGATAAATAATTAAATCCAATTTAATTAAATAATGATGTCTCGCAAAATTATTACGAAAGTCGCTTACGAATTAATTCCAAATTAATTCATTCGCTTGAATTAAAATCCAATTTTAATTTCGTATTGAAATCTAATTTCAATTAATATATCCGATATATTATTTTAGCCCAAATAAATAAATTAAATAGAAAAATCTAATTTAACTATTAAATTTATTTTACCGATTAATTCTAAATTAATCGCGTTCTCTGTTCTATACGAATTTAATCCCAGATTAATTCTTGCCGCAATTAATCCCAAATTAATTTTCTCTCTCATTATTAATCCCAGATTAATTCTATTTGAGTCAAATGTCATTGGTGAATCTTTGGGAAGTGACCCAAGAGATTCCTGGATATATTGGCAGTAAATTCGGTTGTCGGACTATCCGACACGTGCGTACCCCGTACCACATTCTCACCGATTTACAAGAAATGGTTGGCTTCTAGCAAAGCATCGTGCCTACCAAATTCTCCAGAAATATCCGCGAAGGAATATTATAAGTATCAGTGTAGTAATACTATATAATGCATAATACGATCCAGTATCGAATGTCACATGCTAGACCTAGGGCTGGCTCTGTGTCTGTCCCGTACGATGCATACATCGGATCACGAGTAACTAGTCTCTATAATCGGAAAGTCATGACCTAGTCATACTTTCCCGATAGCTGCAGCTTTTAAGAGTACTATTACCGTATCATGCGTGACCATCATCTCCATATGACTAAATTGATACTCTCATCTTGACATCACATCCAATACACTATGATTCTCAGTAAACCCAGTACAGGCGTACACAAAACCTGTTAAAGCTCCGGACGACCAATACCAAAGCAAACTGATTGTCGCAAGTACTAGCGACATAAGTCTCAGGTTAAAGACCACATACACCTACCCTGATTCGGATTCCCATAGACACATAGTCCTACTACCAATGGGATTCTGAGGGGTCTATCCAAAGCGAACTGTTCCCGATCCAACGGCTAACATAACCTCTTATCACACTTGCATAAGTACCAATACTTAAACATATGAGAACTATACCGTTAAGCTTCCATAACGTGCACAAGTGCAATACTAGTATATTCTGCATTATCGATGTCCAATCTCGACAATACTACGACTGGGGATATTTAATGATTAAATCATTTGTGGATCAATAATATCTCATATCTTATTAATCTGATTTAACCATTTGGACTTTTATCATTAATAAATATACAAGTAATCTGATGAGCGGAAAATATATCAATATTTACCGCCCCTTTTACTTAATATTTTGTTTAGTTTCTCGGGTTTGATGAACGTTTTGATATGTTTTATTTTATTTTGCAGATAAAATAATATTGGGACTCAATGAAATCATTTAGGACGAAATGTGGATCAAATAAGGGCAATTATTGGACTTGATATATTAATTTTGGAGATTGGAAACTTGAAAGGGCGTTTTGACGAAGTGCAGTTTTGGAAATTCCAGTTTTGTGCATCTGTCGTATTTTGCATAACTTTTTACTCAGCATATCGGATTGAGCTGATTCAAGTTCCAGATTAAAGAAGACTCAAATTTCTACAACTTTAAAAGAGAAATATTTTCGAATTCTTATGATTTCACACGACCGAAATTGATGAACCATCCAGAAGTGTGTGGAGTGTAATTATTAAAAGTCATTATCAATCATTTTCAAAGCAAAATATTAATTAATTAATAATTAATAAAAATTATCAAATCAACACCAAACAATAAGAAATTAGTGGAGCAATTATGGATTTGGTGGAGTAATTAGTGGAGAAATTAATAATGGATTTGGTGGAGAATTTGATGGATGATTTGATGGTGGCAAAATTTTGCCTAAATACCAAGCCATTTCATTTGTAAAATTCATACTTTCTTCTTTGAAATTCTTAATGAATAAATAAGAAGATTGTATCTAGTTTGTTTATTTTTAGTTTTCAGTAATTAATTTTCAGTTTCGCACTTTCTTTTCTTTACTTTTCAGTTTTTACTTTCCGCAATTTACTTTTACGCACAGTACTTTTCTTTCTTTAATTTTTCTGTTTTTACTTTTCAGTAATGAGGAGGTAACTTCCTCAGCTAGGGTGAAAGGTAATTCTTTTACTATTGCTATTTAGATTAATCTCCCTTAAATATAATATATTCACTATTTAAAATATTGACTTAAAAAGGATACCGCTATATTGGTCGGTTGGTAATTCATTTTAATCTGTTTTAACCTGACTAATCAAGGATACCGCCAGATTGGTCGGTTGGTAATTAAACTTTCTTACCGCCTATATGGCAGGTTCATGGACAAATCTTTTTACCTCCTTAATGGCCAGTTGGACTTAATTTGACTTAATCAGGTTACCGCCTATATGGCTGGTGGGTAATGTTATCACAAGTTTATATATTGATATTATGGGAGATATCTAAATTAGTAGTATTAAAAGTAATTCCTTTTACCTTAACAGTTTATTTTATTGTAATTTACTTTTCAGTATTTACTTTACCGCATTTTTACTTTATGTCTTTTATTTTCAAGTTTTTACTAGCCCTAGTTATATGTTGTAACTAAATTAGTTATCTGGGGTTGTGATGAAATCCAATATCACCGTTTTATAAGGGTTAGATTATAGTTTGGGTAATATAAAGATTTATTTATTGAGTCTTAATCTTAATGCTTTTTCATTAATTGGCCATTAATAAAATTGATCTGGTAAATCTAAAATGAACTAGACATACGGATTTTAGGTTTTAGCCTTAGACTCAATAGCCCACGATCTTCCTTGAGGATAGATAACCCTTTAATAGATTTCCTTACAGGATAGGAATATACCTGTCGGGCGGGGGTAGCCATAATTGGAACTTAAACTTAATGAATCCAGATAATTTGGTTGACATAGACATATGGTTCAATTGGGTTAAACTGGGTATTTGTGTCTGACCATCGACAGAGGCTCACACATAATTTAGTGTTCCAGGTTAATAAATCAATATATTACCCAACTTTAAGATAACCACTTCATCTTTAAAATGATATTGGAAGAAATCACAACCCTAGATAGTTTTTAATATTGAATTTTCTTAAAACCTATTTTCGACAACTTTATTTACTTATTTTTAAATTTAGAATCGTCACCTTTTCAAATCAATCAAACAACCTGTTATATACTAGTAATCATTTGACCTCATAAAATTAATAGAAGAGATATTAGTCCTCGTGGGATCGATATTTTTTATACTACTTGAACGATACGTGCGCTTGCGTTATACGTGTGTGTTTACGCCGGTCAGTTTGTTTTTGCGCCGTTGCCGGGGACTTATTTATCTTTTACTATTAGTTTAGGGGTTAGATACGTTACTTATATCTAATTTCTTTTTACTTATTGTTTTTGTTTTCTTGTGTTTCAGGTTCTCATAAACTTCATGAGACGAACCAGAAGCTTTGAACTCCCGACCGCTTGACCCAGAAATTGAAAGAACCATCAGACATTTAGAAGGGAAAGGCGAGAAGGCCAAGAAGCTTTAGTCAACATGGAACCTGAACCTTTGAACGTTGCACCACCAATTCCCATTCGAGACAGAACCATTCCGGTGGTTGACAGACTCATTTCCTGTATTGTACTTCCTCCCTTACCAGCAAATGCGTGTGACATCAAAAAATGCATTCAGATGATTCAGCAGTCAGTTCAGTTCGGGGGAATGCAACTGAAGATCCTAATTCCCACATCAGCAACTTCCTGGAAGTTTGCGGCACTTTTAACTACAACAGAGCATCAGAAGAAGCAATGAGACTGCGAGTTTTTCCATATTCCCTGAAGGACAGAGCTAAAGCTTGGCTACATTCACTACCAGCAGGTTCTATCACAACTTGGAACACTTTAGCCACCAAATTTCTTGCAAAGTACTTTCCACCAGCCAGAACCGGAAAGCTGAGGAATGACATCACATCCTTTGTACAACAAGATTCAGAATCCCTCTGCGAAGCTTGGGAAAGGTATAAAGATTTACTCCGAAAATGTCCTCACCATGAGATTCCAAAGTGGCTACAAGTTCAGACCTTCTACAATGGACTTTCTGGAATAATGAGAACCACAATCGATGCTGCTGCTGGAGGAGCCTTGATGGCAAAAGGAGAAGATCAAGCCTGGGACCTAATCGAAGAAATGGCCAACAACAATTCCTTGTGGCCAACAGAAAGGAGCATGATCCAAAGAATTGCAGGAATTTATGAAGTTGGAACAAACACAGCAGTGAATACCAGGCTGGATCAGATATGCAAATTTCTAGAAACACTTAGAACCGCAAGTTGTGAACATCACTGGATCCACAAGTTCACCATATGGAGGAGCACCAGAGTCAAACCAACTTGAAGAAACGGTGAATTATGTCAACGATTTCAACAGACAAGGGAACAATCCATATTCCAACACCTACAACCCAGGGTGGAGGAATCATCCTAATTTATCATGGAGCAACAATTCAGGCCAACAGCAGAACTATCCACCTGAATTCCAGCAACAGAACAAAGGCCAGGAGCAGGCAAATGAATCAGGAATAACAGAAGTGTTGACCTACTTGAAAAAGATGGAAGCAAAACACGACTCTCAAGCAGCAAGATATGACACTATATTTCAAAGCCATTCAACCTCTATCAAAGCACTAGAGAATCAAATCGGACAACTAGTCAATGCTCAGAGTTACAGACCGCCAGGTACCCTTCCTAGCAACACAGAGCCAAATCCAAGAAACATGGGGAAGGAGCAATGTCATGCCATCATGTTAAAAAGCGGTACTGAAATTAACAAAGATGTTGGAGTCAAAACAGCTGCTGAGGAAGTTCCAAAAGAAATAAAGCAACAGATGGAGGAAAAAGAAGCAAAGGAAAAAGAACAGATCACTCCACCTCCACCTTTTCCTCAACGTCTTCAGAAGAACAAATTGGACAAGCAGTTTTCTCGGTTCCTGGAGATCTTCAAAAAGCTGCATATCAACATTCCATTTGCAGAAGCATTGGAACAAATGCCCACCTATGCAAAATTCATGAAAGATATTCTTTCACGAAAACAGAGATTGGGAGATTACGAGACAGTAGCATTAACAGAAGAATGCAGTGCCATCATTCAGAGGAAACTTCCCCCAAAGTTGAAAGATCCTGGCAGTTTCACTGTTCCTTGCGTCATAGGAGAACATAACTTTGGTAAGGTTTTGTGTGATTTAGGTGCGAGTGTTAACTTGATGCCTTTTTCTATTTTCAGGAAATTACAGATTGGAGAAACAATGCCAACATCAGTCTCACTACAACTTGCTGATAGAATGCTCGTATTTCCGAGAGGTGTAGTTGAGGATGTGCTAGTCAAGGTTGACAAATTCATTTTCCCAGCAGATTTTATTATCCTTGATATGGAGGAAGACGCAGACGTGCCAATCATCCTTGGGAGACCATTCTTGGCTACAGGTCGAACCATTATTGATGTACAAATAGGAGAATTAACCATGAGGGTACAGGACCAAGAAGTAACATTCAATGTTTTCAAGGCCATGAATTTCCCAGATGATGAAAAGAAGGAGGAATGTTTCAAACTCGATGTGATACACAGTACCATTCAGAACTCTGATGAAAGACAAAGTTCTACTGACAAACTTAAAACATGTCAATTGCCTGTGGAGCCTAAAGATAAAGCGTCTTTTGTACTGAAGGAGCCAATTCTTGCACTACAAGCAACAGAAGAGAAAAATTTCCACCAGCTCAATGAATTGGAGGAATTTCATAATCAGCCTTTTGAGGATGCCAAATTGTACAAAGAAAAGGGCAAGAAAAGACATGATGAGAAGTTAGTGCGCATACAACTGGAACTAGGGCAGAAGGTACTGTTAAACAATCAAGGGTGAAATTCTTCCAATGGAAGCCAAAATCACGGTGGTCAGGTCCATTTGTGATCACCAAAGTTCTACCAAATAGAGCCCTTGAGATACATGATCCTGATGCTAACAAAACTTTCAAGGTTAAAAACAAGCGTGTCAAGCACTACTGGGGAGAATCATTTGAGCGACAAAAAGAAAGTGTCACACTTTCAGATCTAGCCTAACATTCAAGAAGACACGTCTAGCTGACGACTTTAAACTTAGCGCTAGCAGGGAGGCAACCCATGCAATTTGTGTATATATTGTGATTTGGTGTGTTTTATTTTTGTGTGTTTAATTTTTGCAGGATTAGTCATTTCAAAATGGAAGATGCTCTCGCAAATCTTCGCAAGCAATTTCCTTCTCTCCCTCAAAAATCTCTGATGAAAGTTTACAAAGCTCGCTTGGAACGGATGAGACTATTGATGAACAAAGGTATTCCTACTGATATTTGTTGGGTAATCGAAGCACGAATTCGTTTAGCAGGTGAGTATTCTGAGTCTTGTAATTCTTATTTACCTGGATTTGGAAGAAGCACCTATGCAAAGAAACGAAGAGCTAAGCAAATGGGTGTTTGTTTTAAATGTGCACGATTTAATTGCAACACTCGTTGTCGTTCTTTAGGAATGGTGTCTGATAATCGCGAAGACAAAATTAAATTCATTAGGGATGGCTTGAGTAAGGAGTCTGTAGATGAAATATCTTTAACTCTTGAGACGCATCCCAGTGGATATGTTCACATAGCCATTCGCAAATTACATACACAATTCAAAAAGAAAGATAACAATTAAGTCTCGGGAATCTGACTAAAAAAGACCCTGTTTGCCAATTTATAAGAAAATTGGATGGGAAGCTTGTCCCTGACGCATAGACGTCAATCAAGCCGTTACTTTTCTTGTAAATTTATATCTCTTTGTCTTTTCTTAATAATTGTGATTTGTTTTGTTGTTTTCTTTTATTTTCTCCTACAGGATCCAGACCTTTTTGACTATCACGATATTATTTCGCTACTAATCGTCCTCTGGAAGATACTTGTGCTATTTTTACTCACCCTTTTCAGGTACTATAAATTCAGCCCGTCATTGCACTTTTGAAGGCATCCCGAGTTGAGAAATAAATAAATAAAAAATGGAAGTCACTTCAAGAAGACGAGTTGAAAACATCTGTGTGTTTTGCGGTACTAGTGTTGGTACTAAGCCACAATACGTAGAAGCAGCACATGAATTGGGTCGAGTCTTAGCTACAAGGAATATGCACTTAATATATGGCAGAGGCAATCTTGGACTAATGGGGATCGTTTCAAAGGCCGTTCAGGAATGAGGCAGTCATGTATTGGGAATCATCCCAAAACCCTTGGCAGAGGCAAATCTTATTGGATCATCAAACGGAGAGGAACTGATCGTGCCAGGTATGTCTGAACGACTGGTAGAAATGATTAACCATGCTGATGCTTTTATCGCTTTGCCAGGTGGCTTGGGTACATTGGAGGAAATATTTATAGTATTATCTTAGGCGAACCTGAACATACACCAGAAACCAATTGGGTTGTTTAACGTTGATGGATTTTATGATTTTTTCTTTGTGTGTTTCTTGATGATGCTTGGAGAAATGGGTTCGTGTCAAGACCTTTGAAAGAACTCCTCTTCACTGCCAGAACTGCTCCGGATCTAATAGACCAACTCATAGCCTATGAACCTCAAGTTGACCCTATCCTTTCAAAGATAAATTGGTCCGAGGACGATCGTGGTAAGAGGCGTCGAATTAATCTGGATCTTAACCTTTAATTTCCTGTAGATTTCAGCTAATCAGGTACGACCTTCTTAACTCTCCTATTATTGTTTAAGACATTGGGGACAATGTCTCATTTAGGTTTGGGGGAGGAAATTAGTTGAGTACTACCTTGTTTTTAGTTTGTATGTTGTTTTTATTTTTAGTCCAAATTTTTTCGAAAAATACAAAAAAAAATTGAAATTTTTTTCAAAAATTACAAAAATATTTTGCGTTTTGTGTGTTTTTTATTTTTGACTAAAAAGGTGAAATTGGTAAGAGATAGCTGAGTAAGGAGTTTCCATTCCTGAGACGTATCTCAAGCCTATTTTCGAAACAAGTTAATTTTTGTTTATTTCATTTTGAATTATTTAATTTGTGAATTCTCCTTAAAACGGACTAAAAGGAATCTTCATATGTTCAGTTGACAAATATTATCAACATATATAGTAACATACGGACATGAGCTAAAAATTGAAAAGTTTGTAATATTCAGTGCTCTAGTTTAATTGGAGAAAGCATCTAAAAAAAAAAGCAATGGAGTAAAAAAAATAAAAAAATAAAAATAAAGTATCTAAGATCCGGGTTATTAAGTCTGTAAGGGTGTTTTAACACCTAGTGCCCTAAAAAACTGGTTTGGGAGTCACTGACCCAAAGCTCGTTACATGGATCGAAGATGCTGCAAAAATATATATATCTGAAGTCTGGGTAATTAAGTCCGTAGGGGTGTCTTAACACCTGGTGCCCTAAAGCCAACTGGTTTGGGAGCCACCGACCCAACACTCGCTACATAGATGGAAGATATTGTATATAAATAAAAAATAGAGAAAAATCAAAGAAAAAATCAGAAAAATCAGAAAAATTATTCCATTGCTGCAAAAAGGTGTGAATTCTGATAAAACTTTAGGACAAAAATATTACTCTCTTATCAACTGCACTTATGACTGTTGTGGGCAAAAATGAGTTGATTAATATTTTGTTGGCTGTGTATATGGAGAATGGTAAAAAATCGGAGAATTTACCTATTCGGTAATTTAGAATGAAACAAAACAACTAGTAACTTGGAGTAAAAGTTTCACCTGATTAGTCACTAACATCTTTATTCTCTTTTTGCTTGTCTTTTTGCTTTTGTGTGCATTAGTTTTACTACCTTTTTACTTTTGTAAAATGTTTGTGGGTATCATTGCTGTAAACCCTCACGAGACTACAACTTGTCCCTAGGGACACCTAGGGGTTTAAAGGCTTGTTGCATACGCTAAATGCAACCGTGATCCCTACGAAAGTGGCTTAGTTTAATTTTAATTTTATTTTGTTGTTTTGCTCGAGACTAGCAAAATGTTAGGTTTGGGGGTGTGATGAGCGGAAAATATATCAATATTTACCGCCCCTTTTACTTAATATTTTGTTTAGTTTCTCGGGTTTGATGAACGTTTTGATATGTTTTATTTTATTTTGCAGATAAAATAATATCGGGACTCAATGAAATCATTTAGGACGAAATGTGGACCAAATAAGGGTAATTATTGGACTTGATATATTAATTTTGGAGATTGGAAACTTGAAAGGGCGTTTTGACGAAGTGCAGTTTTGGAAATTCCAGTTTTGTGCATCTGTCGTATTTTGGGCATAACTTTTTACTCAGATATCGGATTGAGCTGATTCAAGTGCCAGATTAAAGAAGACTCAAATTTCTACAACTTTGAAAGAGAAAATATTTTCGAATTCGGATGATATAACGACCGAAATTGATGAACCATCCAGAAGTGTGTGGAGTGTAATTATTAAAAGTCATTATCAATCATTTTCAAAGCAAAATATTAATTAATTAATAATTAATAAAAATTATCAAATCAACACCAAACAAGATAAGCAATTAGTGGAGCAATTATGGATTTGGTGGAGTAATTGGAGAAATTAATAATGGATTTGGTGGAGAATTTGATGGATGATTTGATGGTGGCAAAATTTTGCCTATAAATACCAAGCCATTTCATTTGTAAAATTCATACTTTCTTCTTTGAAATTCTTAATGAATAAATAAGAAGATTGTATCTAGTTTGTTTATTTTTAGTTTTCAGTAATTAATTTTCAGTTTCGCACTTTTTTCTTTACTTTTCAGTTTTTACTTTCCGCAATTTACTTTTACGCACAGTACTTTTTTTTCTTTAATTTTTCTGTTTTTACTTTTCAGTAATGAGGAGGTAACTTCCTCAGCTAGGGTGAAAGGTAATTCTTTTACTATTGCTATTTAGATTAATCTCCCTTAAATATAATATATTCACTATTTAAAATATTGACTTAAAAAGGATACCGCTATATTGGTCGGTTGGTAATTCATTTTAATCTTGTTTTAACCTGACTAATCAAGGATACCGCCAGATTGGTCGGTTGGTAATTAAACTTTCTTACCGCCTATATGGCAGGTTCATGGACAAATCTTTTTACCTCCTTAATGGCCAGTTGGACTTAATTTGACTTAATCAGGTTACCGCCTGTATGGCTGGTTGGTAATGTTATCACAAGTTTATATATTATATTATGGGAGATATCTAAATTAGTAGTAGTAAAAGTAATTCCTTTTACCTTAGCATTTTATTTTATTGTAATTTACTTTTCAGTATTACTTTACCGCATTTTTACTTTATGTCTTTTATTTTCAAGTTTTTACTAGCCCTAGTTATATGTTGTAACTAAATTAGTTATCTGGGGTTGTGATGAAATCCAATATCACCGTTTTATAAGGGTTAGATTATAGTTTGGGTAATATAAAGATTTATTTATTGAGTCTTAATCTTAATGCTTTTTCATTAATTGGCCATTAATAAAATTGATCTGGTAAATCTAAAATGAACTAGACATACGGATTTTAGGTTTCAGCCTTAGACTCAATAGCCCACGATCTTCCTTGAGGATAGATAACCCTTTAATAGATTTCCTTACAGGATAGGAATATACCTGTCGGGCGGGGGTAGCCATAATTGGAACTTAAACTTAATGAATCCAGATAATTTGGTTGACATAGACATATGGTTCAATTGGATTAAACTGGGTATTTGTGTCTGACCATCGACAGAGGCTCACACATAATTTAGTGTTCCAGGTTAATAAATCAATATATTACCCAACTTTAAGATAACCACTTCATCTTTAAAATGATATTGGAAGAAATCACAACCCTAGATAGTTTTTAATATTGAATTTTCTTAAAACTATTTTCGACAACTTTATTTACTTATTTTTAAATTTAGAATCGTCACCTTTTCAAATCAATCAAACAACCTGTTATATACTAGTAATCATTTGACCTCATAAAATTAATAGAAGAGATATTAAGTCCTCGTGGGATCGATACTTTTTATACTACTTGAACGATACGTGCGCTTGCGTTATACGTGTGTGTTTACGCCGGTCATAATCCAATTACAATAATGATAAAATAGCAATTTCCTTTTGTTACATAGTTAATTTGTACAAAAACACAATGTTCATTACAAATAGTGATGATATGGGTCATAATTGTCCAACAGTGACTGCCATCAAAGTGTGGAGGATAATTCATATATCCCACTATGGTATCTCAAGTCGAATGACCACTATGCTCGCTCAACTCGAGAAGATTCCTATTAACGTTGGTGTACCATATATTAGGAAATCTTCAGTGAGTCGTTCAGTGTCTTATCAAATAAACACCTACATGTCTATACGAGTCTCCCGAGACTAATGGTTCACTGGGATAAACCATCGGACCAAGTCACGATATACGATATGTACTAGTCTCAGCAGATTTTACTAACCGATCCATGTTAGTAAATCTTGACCAGTAACTTTATTTAAGGATATACATCTTATAGTGAGCTTCCTAATGTCAATTACAAACTACATTGTAACTGCGCACTATATTGTAAATCATATGGTGTTTTTCTAATATACACGTATCACTGAATTAGATTCGGTTTCGATCTAATCATAATCAGATATCTAATCATAATTAGATCGAATAAGTGTATAAAAGACAAGGGTGCTACCATTAAATTAATAATATTATGGAAAATAGTATTGCTCGTATTTATGAATCAAACATAAATACGATCCGGATTGGCACTCCGAGCACCAACCCTAACAAGGCCGACGTTGTACGTTGTCTGATTCTTGAAAATCAATTACGATAACTGCTCATCCGGTATAGGGTCGGACACTATCTCCTGAGTTTGATGATGGAGCTCCACCATTTCGTTCTGTTTTAAAAAAAATAAGTTAATTTTCGAATTTGAAAAGAAAAAAATCAATTTAAAATAATATTTATTTTACTTTAAATACTTAAACTTACGTCGCAGCATTGGGCTTCTTCATTGATCCATTTTTTCTTCTCATTGTAGTGCGTCACTCGGAAAAACTCTGGAAATGACTGCACCTCACCTGTGCTGCTCTGCTAAAAAATATAAACTGATATATTATTGGACATTAGTAAAATTAATGAACTGTTAAAATACAGCTTATGATATTTTTACCTCAGACTATTCGGCACGGTATTGGATAAATGGCTTGGAACCTCCACGGTGGTTGAAATGCATGTGACTTCGATTATCCGTATTTGCGTGACATTTATTCTGCATTTAACAACACTATAAGTAACAAAAACGAAGAGAATTATCAATTTCGTATTATTTTAAAAATTACCTCGTGTTTCGCGCTAGAGCAAAGCTCACACAAGAATGTCCAGTCTTACTCCTCTATAAAATCAGGCTTGTGTTGTGGAGTATCCGAAGGCCCATATGCGTCGAATATCGGTTTCAGGACTTTTGTCCTATAATCCTTCTAACTTTTACCCATTTGGTGGTCAAGATACTTCTGGATGTTTACTTTGGTCAGATCCACGTCGAACCACCACTACAAGAAAACTTTCAAATAGCGACGGAAAAATCCATAGCTAATCTATCACTAACTGACCACTAGCGATGGAATAGCGACGGAAAAATTATCTCTATTTTATTGGTCGCAAAAAAAATAGCGACGGAAATATTACATCCGTCACTAAAATTAGCGATGGAATTTTATTCCGTCTCTATATAGCGAGTGAAATTCCGTCTCTAATTAGCGACGGAAATACTTCTATCGCTAAGTAGTGTTGCAGTTTCTAAAGCAAGACCCCAAAATGAAAGAGGTAGATCTGTGTCTGGCATCATTGATCGGACCATATCTAATAATGTCTGATTTCTTCTTTCAAAGACCCCATTATGATGTGGAGTTCTCGGAGGAGTCCACTGGGAAACAATGCCATTTTCTCTCAAGTAATCTTGAAATTCGTCGCTTAAGTATTCACCACCTCGGACAGACCTTAGTGACTTACTACTTTTATTAAGCTGGTTTTCTACTTCAGCTTTGAAGACTTTGAATTTCTCAAAGGCTTCATATTTGTACCGCATAAGGTACACATACCCATATCGCGAGTGATCATCGATAAAGGTAATGAAGTAGGAGAATCCACCTCTAGCGGTGACTGACATTGGTCCGCATACATCAGAGTGTATGAGTTCTAATGTCTCCGCTGCGCGCTGTCATTTACTTTTGATGGGTAATTTGGTCATTTTATCAAGTAAACAAGAGTCACAAGTTCCATAAGGTTCATATTTGAAGGGTCTGAAATACCCATCCTTATGTAGCTTAGTTAATCTTGTTTCATTGATATAACCTAAGCGACTGTGCAATAGAAGTGATTCATTGAGATTATTCAAGTTAACGTTGTATATATTAGAGGTTGAACATTCTTTGTTAGTTTGTAAGACATAGATACCATTATTCAAAATACCATCTCCATATTTTATTTCATTGAAATAAATAGAACATTCATTACAACTTATTAGGTATGAAAAGCCTTTATTACATAAAGAAGAGAAATGATGTTATTTACTAGAGAATGTACATAAACACAATCTTCTAAGTCTAAAACTAAACCATTCGGAAAAACTAATGAATAAGTCCTCACGCACAATGCAACCAGTTTTGCTCCATTACCCATGCGTAAGTCAACCTCCCCATGACGGAGTCTCCTACTATTTCTCAGGCCCTGCACATTGTTACACAAGTGAGTCC